>BHFT01030217.1:3451-72763 GCA_004320025.1 Laticauda laticaudata | reverse complement strand
TCCTCCCCTAGATCTCTTCCTCTCATCCAGGCGCAGCTTGGCTCCCCAAGGTCAACAGGCCCAAGTGCCTGGGACACTGACCATGCGAAGGGCTCCTGAAGCCACATTCATTCCGACGGCTGCTGGCCTTCGTGAAGGCAATAGTCTCATTGAGTCCCAGAAAGGATGTAAGCCTGGATGGAACTGGCAATTCGCCAGGAGATCGCAGCGGGGCTTCAACATGCAGTTATGTCTGGGCAACACCCTGTGTTCACCGACCAAGAGTCCCTATCGCTGAGGTCATTGACCAGGTCGGAGCAACACTATTCCCAGGTACATTTACAGAGAGAGACCCCCATCCAAGGCCCGGAGGAGGAGGAGGAAGTGGATCAAATTATTCAAATGCACAAGTCTGAATTGGAAACAATGCATGCTAATGAGCCCCTGTCAGAAGCAGACCCCTTAGAAGGGGAAATGTCTGAGAATGAAGGTCTTATTCCTGACCAACCTGTTTTTACAGGCTTATTCCAGCCACAGCTTTCAGATCTCTCTTGTTTAAGGCAAGAACAATGCACACCTAAACAAGTCTAACATGTCCACCACACTTAATCCTGCAGAAGAGGGACCAGAGGATCTGATATTCAAACAACCAGTAGTTGAAGCAGAGACGATCCCAGTTCCGCCTATGTCTCCAGACCTGGTACAGAAGCAGTGGGCCTCTGCAGCGGTGTACTCATCCCCAACTGGATATGACAGGAAATATTTCAATTTGGCCCCTGAATTCTCAAAATTATTGAGTACTTCCGAGGTAGATGAACCTATAGTGGGTTTAGCCTCCTCCTCTATTCCCAGTGATGCACTGGAGGCTAGCCCTACGGAGAACTCATCAGTCTGACATGTGGGCCATCAGAGCAGCCATGTCCACCTCCTTCTTCATGCGGTCGTCTCTCAGATGGCTCCGTCTCTTACAGCAACACGTCCCTAATTCTAACCTCAGAGCGCACCAAGATATCGGATATAAACTTATTGCTGCCGCTGAATTCTCAGCTGATGACATCATGCAGTCATGTTCTCAGCCAGGGCCATTACCTCACATGTCACAAATGCGTCGCTTGCCTTGGTTAAAACACTGGCAAGCTGACTTCAAACACAAATCCAAGCCTCATCCCCCTTTGTGGGAGACAGACTGTTTGGTCCTTCCCTTGATCCAATACTAATCGAATCCCGTAACAAAAAAGAAAATTCTCCCTTCCTTTGTCGGAAGTCAGATCCTAGAAACTCCCAGTCCTTTCATAGGGGATCCTTTCGACCCTTTTATTAGGCTTCCTTCTCACCCAGATATCAGAGACCCCCAGCATTCATACCAGGGCATAAGTCAGATAGGTCTGACGCATCGGACAGAAGTAGAAGGGTGGGGCAATCCAAAAGACCCTTTCAGGGAGCAGGAAGCAAGTTCTTTAAGCATCCAAGATAATTTCCTGGACCCCATCCTCATTGGCAGATGCCTTAAATTATTCGCCGACCAATGGGATTCCTCTACCTCTGATTCTTGGGTCAGAGATTCGGTTAGATTCGACCTTGCACTAGAGTTTCATTCCACTCCCCCAGATTTCTTCATGTCATGTCCTCTCTCCAGAGATCCGATCAAATGCAAACTCATGGATTCATAACATCGACTGGTTATACGAGCCATCCAACCAGTAGTTTCCAATCAACGAGGACGAGATTTTTCTTCACACCTTTTCATTATGCCCAAAAGTTCAGGGGGGTAGAGAGCAATATTAGACCTGAAACGCCTCAACCATTTCTTAGTGTATCGCAAGTTTAAAATGCATACCCTCCAAATCAATATTGTTGGGCATCAGAAAAGATGTCCTCATGTCCATAGATTTGACAGAGGCATACCTGAACATTGCTATTCGGCCTTCCCACTATAAATTCTGAGATTCTTTTATAATAACCACCACTTTGACTATGTGGCTCTTCCCTTCGGACTAGCTTCTGCCCCTAGGACCTTCACGAAGGTCCTCGCAGCCCAAGCCGCTCATTTCAAGGACATCCTCGTACAACTCCAGCGTTATCTTCACGATATCTTGATTTTATCACCTTCCATCCATCAAGCAGTCAAGGACACTCAAAACACATTACAATCCCTACAAACCATGGCTTTCTAATAAATTGGAAGAAGAGTCAATTAACACCATCAACTCGGATAATCCATTTGGGGGCGGTCATAGATACTGCAAGATTTACCTGTCACCAGATAGACTAAATAGCATTCAGCAATTAGTTAAGGAGATCAGGGCTTTTAAGGATGAAGACTTTTATTTATCTCATCTTCACCAAAACTGGGGAACGCTGTGGAGGAGTCCCGTGGTGGAGGAGGAGTGTTCCACAAATGAAGCTCAGCCTACACATGCAGAGACTGAAGCACCTCCCACTCTTGGATGCTCTTCGCAGCTCAAAGAGAATGGGTGTGTCAGGTAAGTACCAACACCCTTTCTATGACTTGTCAGTGTTGGTGGGGTGGTCATGATGCCCCTTGATTGGGATCAAGGTGTCATCAAAACAAATCCTACCAACATTGATAGGGCAACATTGACAGGGCAAGCCACTTTATATAGAGAAAGATTCATTCTCTAGCCCCACCATTTTAAAGAAATACTCATTCTCAAAAAGACATTTAACACAGTTGTGGTTTGCACATACACTATAGGATATACTTGAGGATACTTCATATAACTTCCACATTATGTGTCCCTTCTGAGCAGCTGACCTCTGATGAATTGTGAATGTTAAAAACGTGATTATGAGCCAGAGAACAATTTATGGGGGAAGTAATGAACAAGTTCTTAATATAGCCAAACTGAAATTGTAGTATCATCAGATAATGCTTTTAGTCAATAGAAGGGCTTTTAACATGTATTTTTATTAATGCATTTTTCCCATCAATCATGTCCAATTCTCAGAGATTGCCTTGACAAGTCTTTGCAGTTTACTTGGCAAAGTGTTTCAGAAGTGCATTGCCTACTTCCTAGGTCTAATACAGCTGCTTTGTGCCTAAGGCAGGGCTTGAATTCATGGTCTTCCAGTTTCTAGCCCAATACCTTGACCACTACATCAAATTTGCTGTATATTTCATATACAATTGCATACTTCATCACAATTAAGATTTCTGTTCCATTTATGCCCTGATGGAACTTCTATAAATTATTGAATATACAGATATTAAGTATAAATTAAGGTGTACATTATGTCTAGAGAGCTGCAAAGTTACTGAACAGTAAATAACAGTGCTAAATGTTTTTCTTTCACCCATTTTGCCCCCTTTCACTCCTATATACAAGATTATAATATCCTTTATATTCTCTTTTATAGAATTGAAAATCACTATCGTGCATTTTCTTTCTTTTTTTCTTTTTAGATCTTTCAGCTGCCCAAAGAAAGTTTGCTCGTTCGCTGAGAGATTTCAGGTTTGAATGTATTGGTGATGCTGAAACAGATGATGAAAGATGCATAGGTATGTCAGCATAATAAAATGTATACAGGTGTTTAACAACTAATCATTTATCAGCCTTTTGAAATTTCAACAGATCCCCAAAAAGCTTCTTATGACCTGGTTCCAGAGTTCCTATGGTTACACACAGACACACTATAACTATTATGACTGCATTGTGGGGGCCTATATTCTGTGGTCACGTGACCATGGTTTACAATTTGTTTTTGCCAGTTTCTGACCTTCTTGGCTTATTTCTAGCAGAAAAACATGCATAGGAATATATGGTTTTGCTTAACAATTATGATGTTTGTTTAACAATTGTGGGGCTTGCTTTCTGACCTTGGCATTTGTTTAACAACCACTGCAAAAGAAGACATAAAATCAGGTCACTTGGATACCTTTACTTATGAATGTCATGACTTATAACAGAAAATCCTGGCTTCATTACATTTGTAAGTGGAGGACTACCTGTATGAAATGTCAAGTTTTATTTTTTTCTATTTTATTTGTTGCATACCGTGTCTGATATTTATTCCTGTTACAGATGCATCCCTTCATGAATTCTCTAACTTTCTGAAAAATTTAGAAGAACAAAGAGAAATAATGGTGAGTTCTATTTGATAAAATATAGCAGTATGTAATCTGTCAGTTCTTTTGTCTGAATATTTCTTATTAGTTTTCAAACTCCAAAAGTTTCTTATATATCCATTTGAGCCTCTTGAAGAAAATCTTTTAATTTACCCTAATTTTTCTAAAAGTTTCAATATATAAAAATACTTGGTCAAGCTTGTCTGCATTTAGAAACCAAGAAAGATTGGGCTTTTGGCTAGATAGGAGAATTCCAGGGTATATCAGGGTCTATGCATTCTTTGAACTCAAAAGGTCATATGTTAGGTTGTACTCAGTCAGTATCATTGGTAGATTTTTGTACTTTAACTTGAAGTTCCCCAATCAATATCATCTCCAGGTCTGAGATTACTGTTCCTATCATTCCATAGCCAGTCTTGTGTTGGTTTCCATAGACTCCTACCTAAGCAATGAAAACATCTGAAGAAAGTTTGAAGCAGATAATCCTTGAAAATTGATGTCCTCCAAATCTAATCTAACTTGGAATGTTGGACTGATCTACCAACCTTTTTCCTTTACAGAAAGTACAGATTAGAAATTCATATTGCATTTTCTCATTAGTGAAAATATTTTTAGCACTTCACTGCAACATTCAAAATAAGTTTTCATAAGATGACAGGTGATTCATTGGGAGTTTCTGTCGATCTAAAGCTGCTGTTTCATTTCATGATTTCTTGATGTGTTATTCCTGACAAAAGCGTCTCTCTTATGGAAACATATACACCCAAATGCTTGGAAAGTATTCTTATACACACTTGGAATAAAAGAAGAAATGTGAAATGTTGTTTTGAGCTGAACTCTTCCAATGCAAATGTGTATAAGCATTTTGTAAGATCGCAAATTGTTTGATAAAATATAAAGAGGAATCCTTTCCCCCTTGTTTTCATTTGGTAATATTCCACGCAACTGGGAAAATGTAATTGCTGTCTTATACACATTTAGATAAAAGTAATCCACGTTTTCTTCTTACAGTACTTTCAGCATTTGGCATTTCTCAGAAGAACTAAGCAGGATCAGACTAAAGACTAACATGGATTTTGGGGTTGGGGGGGGGGAATTCTCACAAAAAGCAGTGGCAAATTACTTCTTTATGTTGTAACCTTTACCTCCCACCAAATCTTGGCTATTTTTGCTTGGTCACTGAGATGAGCTAAATTTGTGAGACTCTTTTTTAAAAAAGATCAGAATTATGACAAGTCTTCCTAAAAACATTCAGAAAGAAATCTACAGTATAACCAGTTGTAAAAAAAATGAGGCAAGGTTCAACTTCAAAGCAGAAAGCCTACATCTATTTCCAAGTGTTATAGAATCCTTCAGACAATAATAAATATACCTCAACAATGTGAACGTTTATTTCATTCTTTAAATGAACACATTGCTCTCTAGGTGCGAGTAAGGCTTTCTATATTTAACCATAGAGATTAAAGATTTTGCATAATTTTTACCATCATCATCATACCCCCAAATGTAGCAATTGTGAGGGAATAAACTCTGGATACTGGATGTTGTAATACTTCGACATAACAGAATAGAAGAGATGATGCAAAATACAAAAGGTCCACCAATAAAAGAAGTGACTGTGTCAAAAGAAAGCAAAGATAGTGATAGGTGCCTTGGCTGTACTCCCCAAACATTTGGAATGCCATTTGAATATTTTCAGTTTTGGTAGAATCATCATCACACAACTGCAAAAGGCAGCTTTACTTGGAACAGCATACATTTCCATGGCAATACTTTTAACACCATCTGCCTACCTAGTGGTGGGATTCATTTTTTTTTACAACCGGTTGTGTGGGCATAGCTTGGTGGGTATGGCATGATAGGCATGGCAGGGGAAGGATATTGTAAAATCTCTATGCCTGCCCCACTCCTGGGGGAAGGTTACTGCAAAATCCCATTCCCTCCCCACCCCACTAACCTGCTTTTCAGCTCCGTTCTCCTGTGCAGGGCAACAAAAGAAGACCCAGCCGATCAGCTGGGACTCAGGAGGCAGACAATAGATGGGGGCAGGACCAATCAGAGATGGTATTTGCTGGTTCTCTGAACTACTCAAAATTTCTGCTACCGGTTCTTCAGAACCGGACAGAATCTGCTGAATACCACTTCTGTGCCTACCCCAGGTTCTTGGGAAGAAGGAGGCTAGATGAATGAAAATGCCAAACCCAGTCTATAAACATCTGGCTGATGTTTATTAAATTTATATGCCATCCAACTTAATAACTTTGGGTGCCTCAATGATCAAACAAAGAATTACAATAAAGTAAGAAAATGTAAAAGACAGAGATACAATATGGCAACTGCCTGAAATAAAAACTTGATGAAAAGCCATATCTTTGTGAGTTTTCTAAAAAACAGCATCTGGAATTGGCAGTAAATGTCATTCCAGAGGTGCAGTTGTGCCTCATAATAAGTAATTAAAGCCCCTGTCACACTGCACCAACGGATGCAAAGAGGATGTAAAATGGACAAAACAGCTTGCCATCCCGTTGGTTAACGTGATGTTATCCATTCTGTAACTCACTGCCTCCGTTTTGCTTCCTCTCTATCCATCCAGCATCCCTCTATTGACATTTCATCCGCTCAGAAAGTTTTTGGCTCAAAACTTTCGCGCGGAAAAGGTATCAATTCGTCCGTTCTGCATCCGCTACACATCCGTAGGCATCCGTTTTGCATCTGTTACGCATCCGCTATATCCGCTCAGGCATCTGTTGCGCATCCGCAGCAACTCCATCCGCTCGGACGCAGGGAGGAAGCGGAACGGACGCAGAACGGATGCAGAACGGATGCCTAGTGGAACAAAGCGTTTAAACGGAAAAAACGTTCGCAGAGGGGACCTATCTCGGATATTAAGGTTGTCTACAGGATGCCTAGAGGATGCTAGAGGATGCAAAGGGACACCTATACTGCCTGTAAAAAGGGGGGAGCAACTCATTCTGATCTCACTTTCAGAACAGCAGCCCTGCGGTGCGGACCTCTGCAGCCTTCATCTGCTCTTCCTCTTCCACAGCATCCGTCATGTCACCGTGGATCGTAACAAAGTCTTTTGGCAGCCACAATCCTTCTGCAACAGTGCGAAGCCATCTACAGGCTCTGTGAACTCTACTACGGGAAGAAAAGAGGCGGCCAAGAAGCGTCTGGGTACGAAGATTGGTTCGCCAGAAGAGCAGAGGACGGACTGTACAACAAGCTGATGGTGGAGCTCAGGAACGAAGACCCTCGTGCATTCCAGAACTTCATGAGGATGTCTCCAGCACATGTTTGGACGAAGTTGTCAGCGCGGCTTGACAACCAGGTTGACCAAGGCAACACCAACTTCGGCCCAGGCCTGGAACCTGGGCTCAAGGTGGCACTCACTCTGCGCCACCTGGCCTCAGGGACCACCTACAGGAGCATGCAGTACGGCTGGAGCGGTGCATCACACACCATCAGCATGTGTGGTCAGAGAAGTGGTGCAGGCCATCATCGAAGAATAAACAAGGAGGAGCTCCTCCAGTGCCCTCCACTGAAGAAGGATGGAAGAAAGTTTGCAGAGCAGTGGTATCAGAGGTGGAACTTCCCCCACACTGTTGGAGCCATCGATGGCAAGCAGTGGCCTGCAAAAGCGCCAGCCACTCACGGGTCCTCTTAATCACAACTACAAGGCTTCTTCACGCATCATCCTCTTTCGCCATGGGTTCGATGCTGATACAAGTTCATGGTAGCATCGATGCTTCAGGCAACGACGCATCTTCCAGATGCCAGGTATACAATGCAAGTGACCTCAAGGTGGCCTGGAAGAACCTCAATCGTGGGCTTCCAGATGCCACCCCTGCCCAACGAACGCAAGATGTGCCCTACTTCATCGTGGGGGGATGCCGTCTCTCCTCACAATCTACCTCATGAATCCGCCCTACATTCCAGATCCTACCTCGTGAAGAGAGGATCTTCAATCACGGCGTCAGGGAAGGCGGTGGTGGAGAACGCTGGCAATCCTGGAACAGGTTCCAGTACTTCTCACCACTGCGCATCGCCCAGATGACGTGAGGAACATAGTGGATAGCTTGCTGCATTCCTGCACAAATCTCATGCGCACCCTGTACCCAGTGTTGAGAACAGGCTCGTGGACCTCAAAAGGCAATGGGGAATGGAGCTGGGATGGGGCAAGGGCGAAACCGTGATAGACCTGAGCGATGTGCAAGGGCGCCCAAGAGAGGCGCTCACTGAAGGGAAGAAGGCAGCCAACTCTGAAGCACTGGTGCCAACTCCCAGGCTGGAGCAGTGGAGTGGCAAGACAGATCAGTAGATGCTTAATGGATGCTTCTTCAGCCTGTCTCATCACACGGATGAAGATTGTCCATGTATGTTGGGTGGGCTACAATGAACGAGGGCATTTAATAAAGAATTGTGTTTATGTTGACATTGTGTGGAGATTGATTATTATTGTTATTGATAATAAAGGGCATAATGTGGAACTGGGAGGGTGGACCTTACAGTCCCACTATGCTTGACTGGAGGTTTATTCTATCAAGCTATTACCCATCCAAAGGTATCGCCTGCATTCGAACAGCTATCTAACCCATTCCCACTGCTATCTTAACCATTCCACAAGCATGCCAAGGCTTAAACGATTTTAAAGTTTCACCAGACTTTATTAAAAAAAAGAATTGAAGCAAGTGTGTGAATCAAAAATAGACTTAATTAACAAAGCTATAAGACAAAAAATGAGTCTCTGGCACTTGCCTATTGTGTCGCTCAGTCTAGGGGTGAGGGTGCAGGTGCTGTGGAGGTGGCGGTGCTGGAGTGCTTGTCATCACTTCCTCCAGAAGCAGAAGCAAGCAGAAGCCCCAGCAGAGCGAGCCGTTGCTTGCAAAGCCCAGCAGAACAGGAGTGAGGGCCATGGGGCGGGATGGTAGCCTTTCTCTTTGCCAGGGCTGGGCAATGGCTGAGGCTTTCTGTTCTTTCCCATGGTTGTTGGGGTTTTGCTTGGCTGGAGGGGTGGCTGCAGGGAGCAGGCACCAAGGCTGGCAGGAAGCTGGCAAGGGAGGCAGGCACCAAAGGCTGGCAGGCAGGCAACACAAGCTGGCAGGAAGGTGGCAACCAAGGCTGGCAGGGAGGCAGGCTACGAAGGCTGGCAGGCATGGCAGGCACAAGCCTGGCGGGCAAATGGACAAAGGCTGGCAGGAAGGCAGGAGCAAGGCTGGCAGGCAGATCTTGGCTGGAGCAAGGCTGGCAAGGCAGGCAGAACAGCAGGCTGGCAGGGAGGCAGACAGCAAGGCTGCAAGGAGGCTGGCAGCAAGGCTGGGAAGCCCGGCAGACCAGCAAGGCTGGCAGGGAGGCAGACAGCAAGGCTGGCAAGGAGGCGGCAGCAAGGTGCAAGCCAGGCGACAGCAACACAAGGCTGCAGGGGGCTGGCAGCAAGGCTTGCAGGAAGGCTGGCGGCAGGGCAGGCAAAGGCTATCAATCCGTCCGGCAGCAGGTTCTTTCTCTGAATGGTGACTGCTTTCCGACTGCTTCCTATATCGGGGGTGACACAATGCATCTCCCACATGCGCAATTAACGCTAGGCATCCGTTAGGCTTCTGCTGTGCATACGTAGGCTTACCGGCTCTGCATTTCGCTTCATTCCGCTCGGCGTCGCTTGCATCCGCTGTATCTGTTCTGCATCCGCTTTGCTGCGCCCGGAAAGCCCGCGGATGTGCATCCCGCTCCCATCCGCTCCATCTGCTTTCATCCGCTTGGGCTGGCATTTCGAAATCCGCTTTTCCAATCGCTCACTCACGCTCCTCCGCGTCCGTATCTTTCCGTGTTTTCCGCCTCGCGTTTGGCAAATTTTTTCCTTTTTGAGAGGATACAACGGATGGAACATTTTGCTCGTCCGTTGTGTCCTTTTTACTAACGTTTTGCATCCGTTGGGCAGTGTGACAGGGCCTTAAGCAAAATATGTTCCGATGCACTTTGATATATACCCTAATACATCATTGTCAAAAAAAGTTATTAGAACATAGGAAAGTATACCCTAGCCAAAACAATTTGAAGTCTGTTATATTTCTATGTGAGACCCAATTTACAACTGATAGAATAATTTTCATACATGTATTCTGCTTTTCTTGTGTCAGTGATAGCTTATTAATAGAAGTTGGTGTGGATTTATTTTTAAAACATATTTTCATTTGAAAAATACAGTATAATATTTTCTACCTACTGTAAAATAATCATAACTATACTTGTATTTATTATTTTCTTCGCTTAAAGGCCCTAAGTGTAACTGAAACTCTTATCAAGCCTCTGGAAAAATTCAGAAAAGAACAACTTGGAGCAGTAAAGGTTTGTTAATAACTTTTGCTTTTGTAGCTTCATTTCCATTTTATCTGTTTTGTTTTGCAGGTAAATGGTAAAAGAAAAAGTTGGAGATTATAGTTTCTTCAGTTCTTTATAGATACATGCGTATTAAGTTCAGTTAATATTTAACTAAAGATTTTGTATATTCTTACATAGCAATAGGACTTAAACTAATGTACCACTCCACAGTGCTTTACAGCACTCTCTGAGTGGTTTACAGAGTAAGCATACTGGCTCCAACAATCTGGGTCTTCATTTTTCTGACCTCAGAAGAATGCAAGGCAGAGACATCAGGATCAAATTCCTGGCTGTGGGCAGAGTTAGCCTGCAATACTGCATTCTAAACACTGTGTCACCACAGCTCTGAATTTTTGCTTTTCCATTCAGCACTGTTTGCAAACTTGCCCAGACTTTTCCATCTATTAATTAAGGCCTATGAGGTGATTTCAAAAAATTGATAGCTTCTGTGAGTGCTGTTGTGTTTTATATACAAAAATTGAAGATAGGAGCTTTGATATAAACTGCAGTATTCCTGTAAATCAGAATTTCATTTTTACAAAAACATGTATCTATAACAATACATTTGTGATGTTAAAAATGACAAAAACCAACCAATTTATAAAGTTTATGTTTCTTTTATCCTTCCATTTAAAATGTTTAGGAGGAAAAAAAGAGGTTCGATAAAGAAACAGAAAAGAACTATAGTTCACTGGAGAAACATTTAAACATGTCAGCTAAGAAGAAAGAAGCACAAATATTGGAGGTATCATTTATACTATATTGTCAAACCTCTTATCTGTTGTAAGGATTTGCAATAATAATTCTTTTGAAAATAAGTTGCAATTTTTCCATTCTGAGTTGGAAGCAGGGAATCAATAGCTGAAACCTGAGACTTTCTATTGATAATATATATTATTTATTTTATACATATAAACACAATTAATTAATCAAGTCCCAAATGCCGAAGATGACCAGGCAGAGCCCATGGTAGGGTCAATGCATCAAATGTTTGGAATCATTACATTCCTAGAAGAGACCCAAGTTGACCCCACCCCACCCCATGAATTCCATTAACCCTTATATAGTGCCAATTTGGCTTGACTGTTGCAGGATCAGATTCTTGTGTATAGGTAGCATGAAATATTTTTTTTAGTGCTTTGAACTCTCTTTCTGTTACTGGTTCCTTGCACATAACAGCTATCAGTGCTTAAATTATATATATGTATTTTCCATGTTTCAAAATGCAAGTATATCAGATTGCTGTTTTTGATTATATGTCAGTCATTAAAATTTATTGTGTGAATGCAGATTATGCATGTGAATAAAATGAAATATGAGGTCTGATAGTCAATTTTTGGTGAAAACTACATCTTTTAATGAGCTTGTTTCAATGCTTTACAATTATTTGCTTTAATTCATTGAGAAAAACAAAAATAGTTAAAGCCTAATAACTTTCCTTTCTGTTAATTTGTTGGTTTCCTCTCATTTGCTGTAATACATTTTAGAGAATCTTAACTTTTTTGTCACTTGAAATCCTTTGACCATAAACTTTGGTGTGTCTACTTTTAAATTAATGCAAATAATTGTGTGTTAGATTGTGATATTTGACATAAGTTTCTGTTCAGAAAATCTGAATCTTAAAAAAGCAAAACTATGTTTGGTTTTTTTATGCAGGCAGACAACCAAATAGAGCAAAACAGAAAACATTTCTATGAGTTGTTACTTGTATATGTGTGTAAACTGCAAGAGATACAAGAAAGAAAAAAATTTGAGTTTGTAGAACCTGTAAGTAGAACATTAAAAACATTTCTGAAAGAAAATAAATTTTAGAATAGAAAACAAGTAAAAGTAGATTTAGAAATAAGTAAACATTTGCATTGTGCTGTACTTTGCTATTTTACTGAAGAACATTTTAATTACAGTATTCTCTGAATTATGAATGTACAGATTTTTATTTTTGTGACTAAACAATGGAATTCTATGATATTCCATAAAGCCCCACTGAAGGCGGGACTTAATTTATTTAAAACTAAGAGGAAAGTAAAAGGAAGTAAAAGAAATACTCCTTTGCCATCTAAACTAAAAAGAAAAATCTTACTGTGTTTTTAGGTCCTGTCGTTTTTTCAGGGCATGTTCACATTCTACCATCAAGGTTATGAACTTGCTAAAGATTTTAACCATTACAAAATGGATCTGCAGATCAATATTCAGAATGTAAGTGAAGCCATCCTTCGGTTGTAAACTATGTCCATCTTTAACTCTGACCCTGCTACTTCAATTTTGTATTTCTGTAATGCATGATCTGTAATGATTTTCTACAGAACTATTGAAATGTAATGCCATCTGCAGGTTAATATGCTATGTGACTTGTTAAGACTTTCTGAAGTAATCAAATAAATATTTCTGCACATTTTGTATAATTTCATAATTGAAAATAAAAAATGAAATTATTTTATCTATTAATGTTTAATAAATAATGTTCCATTATTTTTAAATAAGTTGAAATATATATAAAATAATTTTCTGACAGTTTCATATATTGGGCATTATGTATCAAATTTATTAAAAATTGTAATGTAAACTGAAAAATTAAATTTCTGTTTGGAAGATTGGTGTTATAACCAATTATCTATGATGTTTGTGTTCATACTTTTATATGAAATCAAAAGTACAGTTCTGAACAGCCATTAGAAACTTAAATATTAAGACAGCTTTTATATAATGTATTGTCTTGTATTGTCTTATTTCATTACATTGTATTATATGTTAAGTTAATGTAAATTATTATATAATAATCCAAATTCAGGAGGAATTAGTTTTGGTAGCACTGTTATCAATTTGTTAGGCTTTCATATGTGAATTAGACACAATGATGTCTTCAAAATGCATATCATCCACTTTAAATGTCTGGAGATTCTCATTCATCCAGGTCATGGTTGTCCCAGAAGTGTTTTTCTAAAAGGCAACTGGACTTTCTTGGACTTTTTTCCTTTGAAAACATTTCACTTCTCATCCAAGAACTTTTTCAGTTTACGAACTTCAGTTCGGTTCAGTTAGTTGGATAACTTTGGTCTAGGCATTGATTGTCAGCCCTAGGAAAAAGGCAAAGGAAAACCACTTCCAAAAATGTCAAAAAAACTTGAATGAATTTCATTAAGCATGAAAGTCTGCTGGGTCAGTCACTTTCTCTCAGTTCAACTCATCTCACAAGATTGTTATTATGGGGAAAAATAGGAGGAAATAGTAGTATTGAGTTGTTTATAATAAAAATGCAGTCTCCAGAAATTAAGACAAAAGGTATATATAACCCAGATCATTCCGTACCATCTCCAGTTAGTAAGTTTCAGCAACCAGAATGAAACTTTGGAAGAGTTGTAATCTTCCATGTTTCTGTTATCTGGAAAATTGTATTTAATATATTTGTAGCTATCTATAATTACAAAGAGATATAAAATACCAGGAGGTTATTATTTGTTTTGATTTTTTTTTAGAATTACATGTTTATGGTTTTTAATGTAAGTTTTAAAATTTTTCTTGCAGACAAGGAATCGTTTTGAGGGAACAAGATCAGAAGTGGAAGATCTCATGAACAAAACCAAGCAAAATCCCAAAAAACACAAAAGAGCAAATCAATTTGCAATGGAAGGTTATCTTTATGTGCAGGAAAAAAGTAAGCTACCATGTTTCTACAACAATACGGCCTCCACCAATAGGAAGGCCTAGCATGATTTCCAGACATGAGCTGAAATTAAGCCCCACCCCCAAAATTTAGGCCTATTTAAACCATGCGTTTCCCTGCCATTTCTCATATCGTTTGTTAGAACTACACGAGATGAAGAGAAATGGGGGGAAGGGCAGGGGAATGGAGAGAAACCTTTAGGAGTGCCCTGCAGGTAGCCTAGGCTAGAATACCCTGATCTACCAATAGAATATCAGTCAATAGAAGCTCCACGAAGGCAGACTCCCCAGCCGCTTCTGGGCGAGACATGGCTGCTCATGTCCCCTCGCCATTAGGCAGTGTCTTTCAGGCGATGGAAGCTCCCCAAGTGCAGTCACCAGCCACTTTGATTGGCCGGTAGAAGTGGCCTCGGGGCAAGTGCACACACTCTCCTCGCCGCGAAGCCGCTTCTACCGGACGATTGAAGTGGCTGGTGACTGCACTTGGGGAGCTTCCATTGCCCGAAAGACACTGCCTAATGGCAAGGGGACACGGGCAGCCTGCCTCGCCCCGAAGTGGCTGGGGACTCTGCCTTTGGGGAGCTTTCATCGGCTGATAGAAGCGGCTTCACAGCGAGGTACGTGTGTATGGTCCGCTCTTGGTGGGGGAGGAAATTAAGTCACCCCTGAAAAGACGGCCTAGCTGTTTTTTCGGGGGTCAAAAAAAATAAGGCCCAGCCTTATTTTGTGNAGTCACCCCTGAAAAGACGGCCTAGCTGTTTTTTCGGGGGTCAAAAAAAATAAGGCCCAGCCTTATTTTGTGAGAAACACAATATTTGTTTAGTTTCATGGTAAGAATTTGTAAAAATATGTACAGGCTGCTTAACAATGTTTCTTTTCTGCTAAAATTTGAATAAACTGATTACTTATGGGCAAGCCTTGCTTATTGACTGTTCTGCTTAGTGAGTTAAAGCTAAGACATATCTGAAAAATTAACTTTATGACTGTTCCTCATATTTACACTCATTGCAGTATTCCCGAGGTTGTGAGATGGAACTGTGGGTGCTTTGTAACCAGTGAGCATTTACAACTGTCATAGCATCCCATCGTTACGTGTTTTCCATTTGTGTACTTCCGAGAAGCACAAGCAGTGGAGCTGGCAGTAAAATCATGAGTCACAGTCTCAATTTATGACCATGTATGATTTGCTTAATGATGGCAGAAGACGTGATCATGTTCTTCATCATGGTCACATGCTGTTTTGCTTAATGCCCTCATAATTTAGCAATGGTGTTGCTAGCTCTAATTGTGGTAGTTAAATGAGAACTACCTGAATAGAAGTTTTTTTCTCTTCTCATTTTAGTTCCCTATGTTTACTGTATTTCCATATTCTCAGAATAATTTTGCATTTTCTATTGTTTTTGCTGTTGTGATTCTGTTTACCAGAATACATACATTGGTTGTATTTATTTATTTGATTTGGATTCATATGTAAGAATCTGAAAAACATCAGTGTATTGTATCAATTTGAAGTTTTAATTATTACTGTTTTGTGAAGGACCTGCACCATTTGGTTCCAGTTGGATAAAACATTATTGCATGTATAAGAAGGAATCAAAGAAGTTTACCATGTTACCTTTTGAACACAGATCAGGAGGAAAAAGTGTGAGTATATTTCATATCAAAAGAACAGTAAAAGAGGGAAAATACATTCTATACTGCTTCTATGTGCATTTGACATTTTCTTTTTAAGTACAGTTCGATACAATATTAGGAATACAAATAATAAGTTTGGAAGGTTCTGAAATTGAATTTTGGAAAGCTTTAACAAAATGCACACATTTTATCCATAGTAACTCATTATTACCACAGATATTTAAAAGCTTATTTGAAATAATAACTTCCTAGTAAGGCACAAAAATTAAATTCCATTGACCATTTTTTATTACATTCATTATATTTATTCAAATATACATTACTCTTGCACAATATGTCTTTTTTCAGAAAACCTGTTCATATTAGTGGTTTTCTAGTTCAAAAAACTCTTTGATAACTGTTTGAATGTTAAATATTTGAAATCGGAAGCATTTCAGTCTTCTTACAATATTTATCTTTCCCATGTCCTTTCTAAATTATCAGTATAGCAGTAGTATTTAGGTTATATACTACAACCGGATCAAACTGCTGACAATGATCAGAATTAGCCTGCAATATTGCATTCTAACCACTGTGCTGCCATGGCTCATTGTATAGGCTTCTTTATTAGTAGCAATCAAGGTAGAATGATTTTTGTTGAAAAGATTCTTCCTTTTCTATGCCCAATATCTTAAAAGATAAGTCAGCCAATTTAACTTGACTGTCATATATGAGATGATGAGAAACATTTTCTGAAGTACCCCATCTGTTATTCAGTAAATATTCTGTTACCCCTGAGAAATTCATTTGATAATATAGTGAATTCTATGCATGCATTATATTCAGTTCCAAAAATTCTACAATATTGATGGATGCTTTCATTCTAAACAAATAAAATAATAACAAACTTCTGTTATTAATCACATTTTTCCTGACATTTTTAGTAATAGTCATATTCATGTAATTTATTTCAGGGTGAATTGGAAGTCTATCTACTTCAGAACTGTACTAAAAGGAATACTGATTCTATAGATAGAAGATTTTGTTTTGATATGGAAGTAATAGAGAGGTAAGTTGGTCAGGTGTATCTTAATATTACTTTTAAGTGAATTTATTTCAGTTTATCAAATAATTTATTCATTCAGTTTATTAAAGGCACCTTAAAATCCATGTAGCAGCCCTGCATAAAGTGCAAGAAATCTAGAAATAAAGCACCCCTAACCATTAACCAGTTTCTGCTTGAATGTCTGCAGTGAGAAAGGGGCCATAATTCTTTTATCATAACTTCAACGCACACTGTTTTTATCATATGTCTCTTTGTGGTCAGCAAAATCTATGGTCCTGTAAAACAATATGTTTTATTTTGCCATCTAGAATCAGGATTTTCCATGTTCACTGTGGCAACAGTTTATACAAGTGAAGTGTATATGATACTTCTCAGTCCTCTTTTCCTTGTAAAACCTGTAATTGTATCATGTTCTTCATCAGCATTTTTTTCATACTTCTGATAATCTTGCTAAAAACTGTAGCGCTGAAATCAATAGGAATAATGGAATTCATGTGCACATTCGATAAACACGGAAATTCACAGTGTTTGCATTAGGGTATGTAAAGCCCATGTCACACCGCCCAACGGATGCAAAAAGGACACAGCGGACGAGCAAAATGTTCCATCCGTTGTTATATCCGCTCTCAAAAGGGGCAAAAATTTGCCATAACCGGAGCGGATAACACGGAGCGGGGAGGATGCAGGGCGGATGGAAAATGGATGCGGAACGGAAGCCTAGCGGATGGGAGCGGATGGCACATCCGCAGGGCTTCCGGGGGGTCTCAGCAAAGCGGACGCGGAACGGATACAGCGGATGCACAGCGGATGAAGCGGATGCACAGCGGAAGCCTGGCGGATGCACAGCGGGAGCCTGGCGGATGCCTGGCGTTAATTGCGCATGCGGGGGGGCATTGCGTCATCCCCGCGGATATAACGGAAGCAGCTCGGAAGCAGGTCGCCATTCAGAGGAAAGACTGCTGCTGGACGCATTGACTGCCTTGCCTGTCCTGCCTGCATGTCTGCCTGCCAGCCTTGCTACCGCTTCGCTGCAGAGCCTCCCCGCCAGCCTCCCCGCCAGCCTTGCTGCCAACCTGCCTGCAAGCCTTGCTGCCTGCCTTCCTGCCAGCCTTGGTTCATGTCTGCCTGCCAGCCTTGGTGCCTGCCTGCCTGCCAGCCTTCCTGCCAGCCTTGGTGCCAGCCTCCCTGCAAGCCTTCCTGCCAGCCTTGGTGCCTGCCAGCCTCCCTGCCAGCCAGCAACCCCACAACCATGCGGAAGCACAGCAAGCCTCAGCCATCTGCTGCCAGCCCTGCAAGAGGGACAGGGCTACATCCCGCCCCTGGCCCTCATCTGGTTCTGCTGGGGCTTCTGCAGCACGGGCTCGCTCTTCTCGGGCTGGCGCTTCTGCTGCTTCTGCTTCTGGAGGAGCTGATGACAAGCACTCCAGCACAGGCCACCTCCACAGCACCTGACCCTTCACCCTGAGACTGAGCGAGCCAAGAGGAGTGCCAGAGACTCATTTTTGTCTTATAGCTTGTTGTTAATAAAGTCGATTTATGATTCACACACTTGCTTCATTTCTTTTTTTTAATAAAGTCTGGGTGGAAACTTTTAGAAATGGTTTAAGCCTTTGCATGCTTGTGGATGGGTAAGGATAGCAGTGGGATTGGCAGGGATACCTTTGGGATGGGTATTAGCTGTTGGATAGATAAACCTCCAGTGCAAGCATAGTGGGACTGTATGGTCCACCCTCCCAGCTGCCACACCTTTGCCCTTTATTATCAATAATAATATAATAATCATTCCACACATTTGAACATAAACACAACTCTTTATTAAACGCCCTGTTCATTGTAGGCCCATCCAACATACATGGCCCAATCTCATCCGTGTGATGAGACAGGCTGAAGGAAGCATCCATTAAGCATCTACCATCTTGTCTTGCCACTCCACTGCTCCAGCTTGGGAGTTGCACCAGTCTTTCAGGAGGTTGCGCTGCTTCTTCGCTTCATGTGAGGCTCTGTTTGGGCCTTGCACATCCTCAGTGTCGATCAGGGTTAGCCCTTGCCTCCATTCCCCAGGCTCCATGTCCCCATTGCTTGTTGGAGGTCCACGAGCCTGTTCTGCAAGACTGGGTAGCGGGTGCGCATGAGATTGTGCAGGATGCCGCAAGCTTCCATGATGTTCCTCACGGTCTCTGGGCGATGCTGCATGGTGGTAAGAAGTACCTGGACCTGTTGGCCAGGATGCAAAGGCGTTCTCCACCACCCGCCTTGCCCTGGACAGCCTGTAGTTGAAGATCCTCTCTTCACGGGTGAGGAGTCTGAAAGTGTAGGCTTCATGAGGTAGGTTGTGAGGGAGAAGGCGTCATCCCCCACGATGAAGTAGGGCACATCTTGCGTGTCGTTGGGCAGGGGTCTGGATCTGGGAAGCCTATGATGAGGTTGCGTTCTAGCCCACCCTTGAGGTGGCTGGCATTGTTAACCTGGCCATCTGAAGCTGACCCGTTGCCTGAAGCATCACTGTACATAAACTTGTAGTCAGCATCGACCATGGCGAAGAGGATGATGCTGAAGAAAGCCCTTGGAGTTGAAATAAGTGGAGCCTGAGTTGGTTGGAGCTTTGCAGGCCACGTGCTTCCCATCTATGGCTCCAACGGTGTGTGGTAAGTTCCACTTCTGATACCACTGCTCTGCAACTTTCTTCCATCCTTCTTCAGTGGAGGGGTACTGGAGGATCTCCTCTTTGTATTCTTCAATGATGGCCTGCACCACTTCTCTGACCACAATGCTGATGGTGTTGGATGGCACCGTCCAGCCGTACTGCATGCTCCTGTAGGTGGTCCTGAGGCCAGGTGGCGCAGAGTGAGTGCCATCTTGAGCCCAGGTCCCAGGCTGGGCCGGAAGCTGGTGTTTTGCCTTGGTCAACCTGGGTGTCAGGCGCTGCACAACTTCGTCAAACATGGCTGGAGCATCCTCATGAAGTTCTGGAACGCCCGAGTGTCTTCGCTCCTGAGCTCCACCATCAGCTTGTTGTACAGTCCGTCCTCTGCTCTTCTGGCGAACCATCTTCGGATCCAGACTTCTTTTTGGGTGGCTCCTTTTCTTCTCGCAGTAGAGTTCACAGAGCCTGCAGATGGCTTCGCACTGTTGCAGAACGATGGTGCTGCCGAAAGGACTTTGTTGCAATCCACGGTGGACATGACTGGATGCTGTGGAAGAGGAAGATCCAGATGAAGGCTGCAGAGGTCCGCACCACTGGGCTGCTCTTCTGAAAGTGAGGTGCAGACGAGTTGCTCCCCCTTTTTATCGCAGGAAAGGTGTCCCTTTGCATCCTCTAGGCATCCTCTAGGGATCCTCTAGGCATCCTGCAGACATCCTTAATATCGAGATAGGTCCCCTCCGCGAACGTTTTTTCCGTCTTAAACGCTTTGTTTCCGTGCTGCATCCGCTAAGCATCCGTTCTGCATCGTTCCGCTTCCCCCTGCGTCCGGGCGGATGCGCAGCAGATGTCTAGCGGATATAGCGGATGCGTAGCAGATGCGTAGCGGATGTATAATGGACGAACTGGATACATTTTCTGCGCAAAAGTTTTAGGCAGCCCAAAACTTTCTGAGCGGATGAAACGTCCATAAACGTATGCTGGACGGATAGAGAGGAAGCAAAACGGAGGCAGTGAGTACATCGCGTTTTTCGAACGGATGGCAAGGTTTTTTGTCCGTTTTACATCCTCTTTGCATCCGTTGGTTCGGTGTGACATGGGCTTAAGTAGACTAACGATTCTTATAAATTAAAAGATATCCAATCTGTTTGAAATTTTGAAATGGGGACATGTACAAAATGGCTGTCTTTTCTGGAGAATGCAAAGCATCAGACCACTATTTGCTATTTCTTCTAAAATAATTCTATCCCTATTTTTCTCATTTTTTTACTAGCTAGATAACATTTTTGAATCATTGGGCTGAAAATGCCCATTTTTTAAAAACTTTTAAGATACAGTAAAACTTGGACAAGAATATTTATGATTATCAGGAGAGATGTGATGTGTACATTGGTATTCTTATTTACCACACTAGGGATCCTAATTTTAAACCCCGCATGCTTTTAGTGATTCAGTTAATTTACTGAAAATTTTTCCTGGGCTTCCATATCATATACCCATTTCATGATTCCTTTTCAAAATAGAAAGTACAGGAAAAAAGTAAGAAATACAAAGCAAAATAAATGAAAGTTAACAGATTAGAGAAAATAAAAATAAATTAAATGTAAATGACATCAGTGTCATTGACATATCCACTTTCATGCCTTTCTGTTCTTTCAAATTATCCTTTGTATTTTTCTTAATTTATATTGCATTACTATATTTATATTTTCAATAAAAGTTATTATTAAAACATGTAATAATACTAAATTTACCATTCTGGTCATTCTTCCAGGAAAAATTCCATAACTATTGATGTCTTATTTTAATGAGCTTCAATAATAGCAATAGCAATGGCATTTAGACTTATATACTGTTCCTTAGCACTTTCTAAGCAGTTTACAGAGTCAGCATATTTCCTTCAACAATTTGGATCCTCCTTTTACTGACCTCAAAAAGATGGAAGTCTGAGCCAAACTTGAGCCAGTCAAGATTGAACTCCTGGCAGTGGGCAGAGTCAGCCTGAAATACAGCATTCTAACCACTAAACCACTATGGCTCCTCCTAATCTTTAAGCTCATATATGCTATTGGTTTAAAATGTCTTTTGGAATTGACTTTAATTAACTTTAGTTAAGGCCATCCAGAATTTCAGGTTCAGATATAATGACTTGCTTCATGTATTATGCTAAACCATTGTTTCTAGGTGTGTGTGTGTGTGTGTGTGTTTGTGTGTGCACGAGCCTGTACATTAGGCTTTGGCTTGTATGCTTTTTGTCTTTTTCACCTCGCACTATGAACTGCTATATTACAATTTCAAAGTCATCTGGTAGTTTCAAAGATGTTGCATTTATAGAGTGTAGTGATGAAAACATTACAATACATGAAAATCAGTGTTCAGTTGTGATTTAAATAACTTTAAATACTCTGCTTTTCCAGACCTGGTATGCCTTTCACCCTGCAAGCATTCTCAGAAGAGGACAGGAACATGTGGTTTGAAGCCTTAGATGGGAAGGAAACTGTAAGAGAATTATGATTGTTACAAATAAGTAAACATGAAGAGACTTCTAATGCAACACAGACTATATGTATTATTAATTGTATAGTTTGTTTGACACAACTTACGCATGATGTGCTTACATAAAAAACAAAATAGGTCACTGTTAAATACTGATGCATGCATACTGGCATAGAATTTTATGGATCAGTTGCATGGAACTTTCCAATTTAAAGGTATATATGTGCATGTGCATCTGTTTATTTGCTTTTAAATGTACATATGAAAATATATACAAAAATACACCTAGGAATAAATGAATGTTCCTTGTAAGAGGAAAAGGTATAATGTATAAATTAGCCATAGGCTAAAAGTGTGAAAATGTGTTACTGGATTTTCTGAATTAGAAATTTCCAGAACTGTCAACAGCATAATTTTGTTATTTCATTTTTGAAGAAAATTATCCTAAAGTAAATTTGTTGGACAACAAAAATTTTGCTTCCAGAATGCTTTTGGGTGTATCTTGAAAAGTTTTGGCTCCTAATAAAGAAAATAACGTGTAATTTAACATATATTGTTTTATAGAAGTGTGTTTTGTACATCTTTCAGTACTTATTGTCTATGCTGCACTAATGAAAGAAACATACAAAAATAACATGGAATTGTTGTTGAATATCCAGTATAACTGGAATATCTATAGATATCTAAAAGTAATGGCTCTCTGCTGCTTGGAATGCAATTTGTATACCAGGTATTGTTGTTACATATGTGTATGAGACAGGCCATGCAAGAAAATTGCATTACATTAAAAAGAAACAGCCACTCTGAAAGGATTTGTTTTCAGGACAGAAAAAATGGCCCATGAAGTACTTGTTAATTTGACATAGATAACTTTGTCACTGCTTCACATAAAACTTGGACTGTTGAAAAATGTTGTGAAAGCGATTAACAAAGGAAAGTGAAGATATTCATTATTTGAGCAAAATAATTTGATCAAAATAATTTGATGCCAAAATTTATGAAAGCAATTTTGCTTGCATATGCCATAGGTCATTAATGACATATCTCTTTGAAGATCTGTTAGTGGGGCCAAAGAAAAGCATCTGAAAAAACATTCAAGGATGTTGTTGACAATTTTCTTAGCAACTACAGAGCATCAAACTACAACCAGCTGATTGACAAACCTTTTTCAGCATATCAGAACATGAAGTGCAACATGTCACTTAATATTCATTTTCTACATTCACGCTTGCACTTCTTTCCTGAAAATCTAGTGCAGTCAGTCATGAGAATGGTGAAATGTTGAACCAGGACACTGCCACCATGGAAAAATGGTACCAGGGCAACTGGAATCCATCAATGCTGATGGAAACATTAGGCAATTAAATACATCATAGTTAAATTAATCTTTTCATATTTCTCAAGATTCCTGTGATCTTGTGATACAGTCATTCTGAAATTATATTTGTTTTCAGTTTGAAGGGGGTCTATCATAATCACCAAAAGTTTTTCAGGAAACAAAACTTGAAAAAAATGTCCAGTATGATTATTAATTCTTACGATATAAATTGACAGCCTTAATAAGAAGGCTTATCTCAGAAATGTTACTGTTTATGTCTACAGTTTTAAAGAAAAACTTCACTCTTGGTCTACATCAAAATACTTGAAGTATTTGTGTATGTAGAGATACCAAGTATGATATTTATACTGTATTAATTATCTTTCATTTCTCATAATTAAATTTAACATAATTTAAAAGATACAAGTAATGGTAATATATCTTGTGGAAGTTCCAGTCTCCTTTTCTGTCCACACATTACCAAATTATACAGGTTAGATATGCAGAAATTAAAATATTAATTAAAATTATTTAATTAAATAATTTAATTAATTAAAATAATAAAAATATTATTAACAAATCAGAAGCTCCTTTTCAGTGTGAAAAAAAATTAAATGAAGGAAACAGCATAAAATGTACAAATAATTTTGAAGGATCATCTTTCCTTTGGAAGGAAGGTTGTTAGAATTAAAAAAAAACATTAACAAATCCATACTATCCCAGGCCACACTACAAATAAATACAAAAATAGAAGTAAGAGGAGAAAGGATTATATAAGGTTCCTTAATATATTGAAATACTGAAAACAGAATGAAGAAAGTATGATAATCAGTAGGGAGGTTCTGTCAGAAGTCTTAAGAATTTAAAGGAGGGATAAGACATTTCTGGTTTGTAAGGCTAATCCAATTCATCTTGTCTGTCCAATTCAGAGGACTTCAACAAAGCACAGCCTCTCTTTTATTTGAGAGAGCCAACATCTGCAATGTTAGCAAAATTAACATCCCAAAAGATGCCATGTAATTGCTGACACTTAAAAGCAGTTATAGATGATGCCTGAGGAGGGTTTGGATTTACCTCTGCCTCTAGTGCCATTATTTGGATTGTGGAAGGGAATTATGAACCCCAGTCCTCTGGCTTGATCCTGATGTAATTTGCATTGGTCAACTATACCATTCAGAACAATGCTTATTTATGCATGTAGAAACAAATGAAAATTAGAAATTCTTAGTTACCGTATATACTCGCATATAAGCCAATCTCGCATATAAGCCGACCCTTAAAAAACTGCCCCAAAATGAGGCATTTTGGAAAAACTCACATATAGAAGGAAAAATACAGAGGGAAAAGTCGGCAGGGCAAAAGTTGCGGCTCATCGTCCATCCAGGGAGAAAGGCTGCAAAGGTCCAGGCGAGGGCTGCAAAGGGCCAGACGAGGGCTGCAAAGGGCCAGACGAGGGCTGCAAAGGGCCAGGAGAGGGCTGCAAAGGGCCAGGCGAGGGCTGCAGCAGCGACTTAGCGTGGCGACTTGCTCCAGCAAATCAGATTTATGCGCGTATAAGCCGACCCCCAAATTTGGGGGAAAAAAAAGCGTGTTCTAAAGTCGGCTTATATGCGAGTATATATGGTACAAAGAAATTAACTGAGCAAGTAGTATTTTGATTCAATTCTTAACAGCTCATTTTTGTCTTTTAAAAGAGTGTGCAGTTCTTCCTTACCCAGATGTTTAATTGCTTGTATCTTGAGTACAGTTAGAAGTTTACCTTTCTTTTTGTTTTGTGTTTTGTTAGGTGTTTCTCAGTTTGAACAAGACTAATACACAAAAAGAGGGAAGTAAGTACTAGAGTTAAAACATTCTTCAGATTAAAATTAAATTTTCAAGAATAATTTCTGACTTTATTCTGGATTTTTTTAAAAATTGTGAGCTGCCCAGATTACCCACAGATCAGTTGGTTGGCTAAATAAATTTGTTAAACAAACAAATAAACTTTATTCTGTCTTGTGTCCAAGTAATCCTCGACTTACATCTACAATTGAATCCAAAATTTCTGCTGTTAAGCGAGACATTTGTTAGATGAATTTTGCCCCATTTTATGACCTTTCTTCTCAAAGTTGTTAAGTGAATCACTGCAATTATTAAATTAGTTACATGGTTGTTAAGTGAATCTGGCTTTCCCATTGGCTTTGTCAGGTGGTTGTAAAAGGGGATGATCTTAGGACACTGCAACCGTTATAAGTGTGAGTCAGTTGTTGAGCATCCAAATTTTGATCATGTGACCATGGGGATGCTGCAATGGTTGTAAGTGTGAAAAACGGCCATTAGTCACTTTTTTGTAAGTGTCTTTGTAACTTTGAAGACAGTCATTAAATGAACTGTTGTAAATTGATGACTACTTACTATTCCAGCTATGAGATAAAAAAATAATTTGAAACAAAATTGTGCTTCAATTTTATTCAATAATTGCTTCAGGCTGTATTTTAGAAAAAGCTCTGATGCCCCCTTAGTTTGATTCAGAATTGAAATCTAAATGTATTTAAATTTCAGCTCATAATTTTCAGGTTTCATTGAATATCAGTGGAAATGAACAAAGAATCATATTATTGTTGTTGTTTAGTGTAGCAGGTTAAAAGTGCAAAATAATACTTTTGGGGGTAAGTGCTATTAATGAAGAATATTTGTTTTTTATGCATATTTCAACTTTCTTTTCAAAGTAATTTTATTTTGTGACACAATTAGATACAATATAAACAGAAGGAGAAAACAACTGTTTATGTAATAAACTCAACAGCCATATATTGGGTTAATATATATTGCTTTTCAAACCCTTTTCCCCGCTTCAGTGGTAAAATCCTTTCCCCCATTTTAGTTGTTTGTTTAGCTATAGCTACAATTTTTTTTATATAAGTGATCTTTTATTGTAACATGGAACATATTTCATTAGAGCTGAAATATCTTCAATATTTTGTCTTCTTAGGTGCACAGCTAGATAAGATTGGATTCACAATTCTCAGAAAATGCATTAGTGCTATTGAAAAAAGAGGTAAAGACAAGAATTCATGGATCGAACAGAAAGAAATAACCTTTCATCTTGCTCCTCATGAACATCATGGGGATAAAAACAGAGTGGAAAAGTGGGAACATTCCAACTTCTACTCAGCTCTGCTGTTTCATGAGCATAATCATTGAGCCCGAATGGTTTTCTTGCTAGGGCCACCTTTTTAAGGTACCAAATAAATCATGAATAGGGAACTTTTCATCTCCATATCTGGGTCTCCATGATCATCTTTATGTTTTACAGTATTCCTACATCTTGCACAAATGTATCTTTTTTTCATTATCATAGAGAGGAAGGGAGATTAGGTTTCTTTTTTTGCAGCAATCCTGCTCAGTCACAGGACTCTTGGGAGGAAGGAAGAAGTCTTGTAATAATATCCTCTTTTCTCCAGCAATTCTGAACAGGCATGCTAGCAGAGAAAGAAAACCATTAGACTGTTTGGGGGTGTGTGTGTCTGTGTAATCTGGCTCCCCGCTTCTTCTCAGCAACGTTGTTTTCTTTTCTCTTTTCAAAAAAGAAACTTAACAGAGTTGCTGACTTACACACATATTTTATACAGATATTTTATACAACTGGAACAGAACATTCATCTTGTTACTGTTACTATCTGTGTATCACAATAAAGGAAGTCATGTTGTCCACCTATGAAATGAACACAAAATTTATGAAAAGATGACTTGGGAAAGGGACAAAATAGCATTTTGCAGAATTGCACATAGCACTCTAATATATTCCTCTTCTGAGAATTCATACTTCACTTTCCATATATTTATTTTAATGTCTTTCATGCATTTTCTTCACTTGTTATAATAATTCATTGCTGGAAAGATAGATGGCAGCAGTAAGCTATTATTCCTTGAAGATCTACTACAGCAAGATTTGCACAAGTGAGGAATTGAAAGGACTATAATAAAAATCTTGAAACTGCTTTTCAAAATAGCTCTACAAGACTACTAAGGTCTGTCATAAGCATTAAAATATTCATTCTACAAAATATGTTCAGAATAAGAATTGAGTTTTTATGAATTCTAGGACTATAGTATCTTATCAACCACGGGTAAATTGGGTTTAAGTTTAATAACATCTGAATAGCTATAGCTTGATTTTGCTGCTTTAGTATATTTTAGTTGATCTCCCAAATCATATGCACATATAAGCTTTACACCTAGGAAATGCCAGTAATATTTGGGAGCATACAAGATGCTTTAAATAACAAATAATGTTAGATTGGTGTGATCAAACCAAAAGCTTTAATATATTGTTGCTTTTTTTAACAATGTTTTATTTTTTTCAAAAGATTAAACTGCAAAACCAAAATAATAATAATAATTGAGCAGAGACAAAAGAGCTAGACAAAATTATTTAAAAAGTGAAATATATAAATTAAAAGAAAAGAAAAAAAACATGTATTAACTATTACCTATTATTGCTTATTTTCACTAAGAATTCTATCATCAGGTCACTAGTTAACTTGTTAGTATTCAATCTTTTTACTATATCTTCATATTTTCAAATGGCTGAAGCTGTGATATACTGAGATTCTCAGACAAAGTAGATGGGATAATGTCAACAATATCTTCTCAATTGCTTACCAATACCTGAGTGATGGTAAGTAATGGATTGTGTCCAGGGTATTGCAGTGGAAATCACTATAAATTAACAATTTATAGAAAGTACCAGTTGTTCTCCTAAAGGAAACAATGTAACACTAGCACCTACCCCAGGACAAAGGAAAAAGAAGAACTTTGATGTTTTCATTGGCTTAGGAGAAGTATCAGTTTTGTCCCTTTAAGAGTAGAATATGTTAGTGGAAATAACAGCAGATAATAATGGACATTGTATGAATAGCTAGAGGTTTTGGTGACTAAAATAGTGCTTTAGAATGTAATAGCTTGAAGGATTAAGTGTTATGGGGTGGGAGCTAGGAAAGGCAAAGGGAGGTAATACAGTGAGAAAATTGTTATCCCTGCAGTAGTTAAGCTATCTTACCATGTGTTAATCATTTGTGTTTGCTGGACTGCCTCCCAACCAGCAGTATACTATATTTTCTGGGAGAGTCTCCAAGGATTTAATTTTGCTTGTTTTCAGTTGCCTAGATTCTAGGAAGGATAAACAAAGTAATACTTTTTGCTGTTAGTCTTAGCTGCACTGAATTGTTAGAAAAGGAAAAGGCAGAAATAATATATTTTACAGAAACATCATGAAGAAATGAAGCATACAAGTTTCAGCTACTTTAGACAAAGAAACAGATGTTTGGAAATCTCAATGCATTATGTTGGAAAAAATTATAGCTGCCACCAAATATTTTTATAGTTCAGTTCTGTAGAACAGACGGCGTCAACCTTTTAAGTCAGGGGTCTCCAACCTTGGCAACTTTAAGCTGGGAGGATTTCAACTCCCAGAATTTCCCAGCCAGCTTTGCTGGGAGTTGAAGTCTACCAAGCTTAAAGTTGCCAAAGTTGGAAACCCCTGTTATAAGTGACAAGGGCTTCACTTATACTTTGACTGTGAAGATAGAAGGCTGCAGAGTAGTAGTAGGAAAATATGGGTGAAACTGGGATTTGGAGGACATTTTATTTTCAAGAGCTGTGGTAGTGCAGTGATTAGAATGCAATATTGCAGATAATTCTACCAACTGTTAGCAGTTTGATTCTGACCAGCTCAAGATTGACTCAGCTTCCATCCTTCCAAGATCAGTAAAATGAAAACCCAGATTGTTGGGGGCCATATGTTGACTGTAAACTGCTTAGAAAGGACTGTAAAGCACTGTGAAGTGGTATATAAGTCTAAGTGCTATTGCTATTATAATTGTTCTTTTAAAGCTGATACTTTTTAAAATGTCAGGAAAATGTGTGTTCAGTTGTCAATAGTTCTACTCAGAAAAGGTTTTGCAGACTAAAAAGACATGTGAACTGGGCTGTAAGTGGTCCCCCTGCTGTACAAGATTTGGTTGGCAAGTCCATTTAGTGCAGCCCATGCACTTATTCCTCCTTCTTCCTATTAAGCATATAGATTCATTAGGGTGCTCCAAGGGTAGTGTTGGTTTTCTGTTCGTTTTAGATTATGTGCCTGGAAAATGAACTGCTTTGGAAATAAAGCTTACTTTTATCTTTCTAAATATAGCAAAGATTTCTGTTGCCATAACCAAATCTCTAGCAAATAACTTATTGATTTTGAAAGGACAGAAAACTTCACAGTAACATTTCATAAATTTCCACAAACAAAAATAATTAAGATTTATATGATCAAATAATTTATTTTAATAACTCTAAGAAGTGTTAACTATTTTTTCTATTATCTATTAAAATAAACCATGTTTTATGTACAAGAAATTAAAATTTGCTAAATTCCCTGATAATTGTTTTTTAAGAGTGTTAAATTATTTTCCACACCTCAGGATTAGTGTGATTTTAACTTGATCCATATTATTATTTTCTTTTGACTTTACTGTTAGCAATTCAGGAAATACATATCCTGAAAACATACAGATTAATTATATTTTCTAACCATTTTTTTGGAACTATTAGGATTGTGTCATAGAAAAATAATTAGAAATTGTGAGATCTTTGTCACTCGTATTAGCAGTTCCATGTTATAAAACTAGGTATACTAACTGAAAAAACTGAAAATATAAATACTGCAATTTATATAACTGGTTGAAAAGAAGAGAGCATAGATAATTGCTGTGGCAATACCAAGGGTTAGTAGAACAGAAGACCAAAAGTTGCAGAAGATCACAAAGATCAATATTGAAAACTGAAGTTGAAAGATTATGGCATAAATTGGCCATGGTGGTCACAGTAGTTATTGGCACACTGGATACCATACCAATTTTTTTGGGCACATTAGCAAAATTTCTATCTGTCTTTTACAAAGACCATACCAGGACTACACATATACAATCTACATTGATAGATTATGACATCCTAGGCTCTTGAGAAGAACTCAATGTGTAGAAAGTCCAACAACAGCTAAAAAACTTCCAGCTGTGATTTCATGTTGTATACAATAACAATAGCAATTTCAATACTCTTCATAGGCAAGATGTAATTGAAGTTTACAATGGTTAGATAGTGCCTTATGTTTGGGTGTATCTTCTCGATTATTATTTATTTTCTTAGGTGTGATAAAGAGCTTAACTTTCATAATTTAAATTATGGACTAACCAGGGAGAAAAATATTGAACCTATGTTAACCAGTATGTTGAGGAGCCTCGGTGGCGCAGTGGTTAGAGTGCAGTACTGCAAGCTACTCCTACTGCAATATGGCAGATCGAATCCCACCAGGCTCAAGGTTGACTCAGCCTTCCATCCTTCCGAGGTGGGTAAAATGAAGACCCATATTGTTGGGGGCAATATGCTGACTGTAAAACCGCTTTGAGAGGGCTGTAAAGCACTATAAAGCGGTATGTAAGTCTAAGTACTATTGCTGTATTGAACTAAAAGTATTTTCATTGATGCATGGATGCATTTGAATTCTTCAAATATTTTGTTATTATGTTATGTTAGCTCTTATATACAATTATACTTAATCAGATTTTTAAAAAGCCTGTTTAGGATTTTGTCTCCACAGTAGCTAAAAAGATGTTTATGGGAAGCCTTATGCATTCTTCAGTATTCTTCTGTTCCTAGAAGCTAATTCCCAACTGTTTTTAGTTGTCAGTGGATTGTTTCAAATCTGTTCATCATTCCTGAGCCAGGTAAATGCTTATAATAAATATAAGACTTATTTATGGTTAATAACTTTTATTTATTCTTTTGTGTTTCTATTAGGTATAAATGATCAAGGACTGTATAGAGTTGTAGGGGTGAGTTCAAAAGTCCAGAGACTTCTGAATTTGTTGATGGGTATGCTCATTTTTAAAATCTGCTTCTATCATTATATATGTATATTTCCTTTTTATGTTTTTTTCAATTTTTAGTTTTCTCCTTAAGTCATGTCAGGATGGGAAAGCAATGATGTTGGGAATCGGCTTTTTTAATGGACATTGAGAGGGCATAATTTAATACAAAGCTTTAATACAAAGTTCCCATTATGTCCTTTAATTCATCAAAGTAAAAAAAAGATCTGAAAATATATGAAAATCTGAAAGATTTAAGATATTTGCAGTTTGTTCAAGGTTTTTCCTTAATTATGAGGGGACAAAATTGTGATGAAATGAAAAGAGTATATTTAGATATTTTTAAAGTAGATAAAATAATAGTTTTAACATATTGAAATTTTTCTCATTTCAGTGCAAATGTATATGTCTATGTGTTTAATCCTTATTTTGAGTTCCAGTGATTTTTTTTTGTAAATTACACTCATCCCTTTGATAAAATTTTCATTTAATTTTGACACAAATATATGTCATCTATATTGTTACGAGTGTTCATCTGTCTATTACCCAACCCCACCGTAATAGTCAACACTGCAAAATTTTCAGATTTCTTGTGCACAGCTTTTGGCAGTACATGCAATCACATCAGACTACTTGGATTACTCTAAAAAAAAATAATAAAAAAGACTACCTGGATTACTTGAGCTTTCTGTGTCTTCCAAACCTATCATTTGATAGAATCTCAAGGATTCATTGATATTCAGAGAAGCTAGTTTGCAATAGGCTCCTCTCCAGGAGCATGTAGCTCCATCTGTGCTGATAACACAGTGTTCTTTGGCAGATAAAACTAGAGGAAACTAGCAAATGAATTCATCTCATTACCTCAGACATTATGTGGATGGAAAGTACTTTATTTTACTGTATGCACTGTTGTCAAATCTTTGCCACTTGTATGATGCTGACTGTCACTGCTGAAAATATGACAGATATTATACAGTATACTGTCTTGTTGCCATATTAATTTGTCAAGATGATCTGACTGATTATTAATTAACTATCTTTAATTGATATCAGCAAGTACATTGAATTTACGAAAGGTACCTGAATATTTCTTATAGCTTCAGGAAGAATTAGGAAGTAAAAGAAAGAAGCTATTGAAACAAAGTACATGAATCCTATTATAGAAACCTGGTTTTTTCATAAAACCCAACTTAATATACTGTTTTGTTGGAGAAAGTTATTAAAACAGTTTAAATTTAAATAGCTGATGGCTATTCCACTTTGGTACAGTGGTTTTATGCATAGGATAGAAAATAGAAGACCATGAATTCAAGTTTTACCTCCGGCACAAAGTCAGCTGGCTGACCTTCGGCCAATCTCTCTCAGTCCTCGGAAGTAGGCAAAGACAAACCACTTCTGAAAAAGAAAACTTCAGGAACTAATCCAGGCAATTGCCAGGAATCAGCACTGATTTGAAGTCACACACACCAAAAATCCTTTTATATACATATTATAGAATGCAGTATTTTGTTGTATATGCATCAAATAGAAGCTTATTGGGTTCTATTTTATAAAGAATATTAGCCACTATCCTGTGGCCTTTGTCTGAGATCCATGCTTCTTAGGTTATTCATTTTTAAAGCTTGTTTTTTATGGAAAGACAGGAAATGAAAACCTATTCTGCTACTGCATCATGTTTCAGCACATTGTTCTGCCTTATAAAAACTTACCTGGATAGGTATGCAATCATAAGATCTCATCTCCGAAATTGTGATCCTTGGGCTTATCAAGATTTGCAAGAAGAAAGGAATGTTGTGAGAAAGAAAAAATAAAGTTGGGGATAGAAAATGCATAAAACACATATGCAGGTTTAAATAATTTATCTACAAAAAAGAATATTACAGTTAAAAGAATTAAATGGATCTGATTGTTAGAAAAATACTGTAACATTCTTCATAAATGTATCCGTCACTGCATATGAGAGTTTTGAGCATGGACTACCATACAACCTTGTCAGGAGCTTCTTACCGCTGAGGACATTTTTATATTCATTAAATTTATTTGCCGCTCGTTTTACCATGGGGCTACTCTAGGAAGCTTACAACAATAAAATGGAAAAAAAATAAAACATGTAAAAATAACAATAGTAAAGCAACAAAAGCATAGATGTAAACAGTTGTACAGCAAATGGAAGTTCTATAGCAAAGAAGCAAGCAAATGAGAACATCTTGGCTGAAAATTCCATTCATTATCAAAATCTTGCAAATGAGAAACACCTTGACTGTTTTTGGTTACTTAAGATAGGTGTGATTCTAGTCTATGCTAGTCTAGTTGTTTCAGGGGATCTAATATACAGCGCAGTAAGAACCTGCACTTTGACCTCCAGTTACTGAATTGCCTAGTTTTAAGGCCTGACTTTTTAGAGTGGTGTTGAAGAAGCTGTGTCAAATATTGGACATTTTGTAAAGACCAACTATAGTTTTTCTTTTATACTCTAAAGTGCCCTCACTTCAGTGTCTTTTTATCTATAGTATATTTGGGATCTTAGTGGTTGACCACTGAATCTTAGAATTTTATGCCTGCAAGAAAGTCTTTTTGTGATATACAACAGATATCTGCCTGTTCTGGATTGATAAAAGAACCTCCCTTTTGTCTGATGGATAAAAGAGATGTCTCAATAATATTTATTAATTTAATTGACAAAATATTGTAACAAGCCAAAATCATAGAGTCCATGAGAAATCACTCTACTAACTAGTTTGATTTCTGCAGTCCTGGTGTCTTCCAAACAAGGGAGCATTCAGCATTACATATTAAATGCTTGACTTCAAAATGTTACTTTGTTTGATATTATTATTGCTTTTCATTCTGTATTAATGAGTGCCATTTGTCCCAGAATATATTTTATATCAGAATATAATATAAGGCTGCTAATAACCCAAATATAATGCACAGAGATCACANAGTGCCATTTGTCCCAGAATATATTTTATATCAGAATATAATATAAGGCTGATAATAACCCAAATATAATGCACAGAGATCACAACAGACAATAGGTGTAAATTTGATTTTTAAAATGGTCTTTTCTGTACTTGTACAATTTCCCCATTATTTTCTAGTTTCTACTTCTTATGCACAGAAAATAAGAAACAGAATCTTGTCTTAATTCTCTTCGTTAACAGAACTTTATGATTTGATTTACTGATACTTTCATAAGTTCAGTTATGCTGTATAGTATCTGGAATCTAAATTATAACTGATCAAAGTTACCTGCTTATGTGTATTTTCTAGATGCAAAAACATGTGATGAAGTTGATTTGGAAGGTAATATAGAATGGGAAGTGAAGACAATAACAAGTACAGTAAAACAATACTTAAGGTACTATTAAATATGTTATATTTTTATAATTTAATTGAAATTACAACAGATGGTGAATGTTATGTGTTTTTTGAAAAATGCAAATATAAATAATTTTAGGAAGCATTTAGAATATTATTTCTGGAATTCCTTCCAATCTTTTAAAACAGGAATGTCAAACTTTCGTTGTCATGGCAGTGTCAAGTGACATATCAGACTTTGTTTCCCTTTACTAAACGTGGCCACCACGTGAAATATCTGGCCCATGGGCTGCGATATTGACAGACCTGCTTTAAAATCTGTTCTGTGCCAGATGACCTGAAATGACCTGGGGTAGTTTAGAACTGAGGGATCAGCAACATGTCAAGCTGCTGAAAGCTGTCCTTTTTGTAGCAATGCATATGGGCACATTTTTCTCTATAGCCTCAGCTGGTTTATTGACACAATATTTCTTTTGGCTTATTCTGCCACCCCCAGTTTGGTTCTTCTCCTACCCTGTGGTTATAGAGTTGTACTGTTAATGGATAGACAGACACTCAAGCTCCTTTACATAATTTTCTTTTCAACACTCCTTTGGTTTAGAAAGAAAAAGAAGTGTATTGTAATTTTCAGAGTGCAATATGTGTAAATAGTCATAATAAACTTTTGTTTTGAAAAAAACAAATCCTTTCAAGAATCAATTGTTTCCTGTATGATAATCATACCTTTATTTTTACCTGGCTCTGGTAAATACTCCAAGGTTTTCCTCATATGCAATGTGGAAACCCAGATAAATATTTCATGGAATGATTATTTTCCCCATTTTTTATAAAAAGCATCCTACGTGGAATGTTAAACAGTGCAAAATTAAAATGAATGCATTGTATTATGATAAAAAATGCTGTAAAAAAAGACAGTTTCCCTCCCTTTTAGAATGTTTGTATTTAAACTTGATTGTACATTTAAATGATCTTTTTTCTCCTTAATTATTCTAATGTTTTTGTTTTAACAGAAGCCTGCCAGAGCCCTTAATGACGTATGAATTACATGGAGAGTTCATCACTCCTGCTAGTAAATACATAATGTATCATACTTTTATCTCATTTAAAATAATAATTATTGGAAATCAGGGAAATTCAGTTAGGTAACTCAAAATCTTTTCCAAAAATCATTGTATATTTCTGGTCCTCCTACAAATGCATGCAGTATTGAAAATGTTAAAAACTTTCTACACAGTACAACAACCTCACTGCAAGCTATTATACAATCTATATATTCCAATTCATGTATAAAAACTTAAGTGTATTGGGCTAAATACAAGGATGTTGCAACACATGTTAACATCTTATGAAAATGGACAATGAGAAAACTGGATTTAACCTCCCAGAATGTAATGCAGTTGAATTACATAGAAGCTTGAACTTTATGTTAAGAATCTTTCTTAAAAACTGTCAGCATAACCGTATTTAACTAAAAAATGAATTATTTTATGATTGAGGTCCTCCCCCCCCCACTCTCAGAAAATCCATATTGTACTGGAGGGAAAAAGATGACCTAGATATTGATTGGCCAATTGTGACTTTAACTTAAAATGCCCAATTACAATACTCAAATATTTAAACCTATATTTTATGAGAGAAGAAATATTATCAGTTTCACTATGACAGGAACTTTTTCAAGGGGAAGACTAAAGAGGTTTATGGCTTAAAGTAGCAGAGGGACAGCAAGGAAGGGAGCAGAATATACAATGCTTTAAAAGAGAAAGGAACCTGAGGCACTGTACTTGAAGAAAGAAAGAAAGAAAGATAGAAAGAAAAAAAGAAAGAAAGAAAAGAAAGAAAAGAAAAGAAAGAAAGAAAGAAAGAAAGAAAGAAAGAAAGAAAAGAAAGAAAGGAAAGAAAGAAAAGAAAATATATATATAATATATATATATATATATATATATATATATATATATATATATAATATATAATATATATATATATATATATGAAGGATCTATAAAAGACATAACTGAAGGACTATGAGGATTTAAGCTTGTAGCATGCTTGGAGGAAGAAGGTCGAGCTGGAAAAGAAATAATGATACAAAAGGATATGGAAGATAAATGGTTGCAGTAAATAGTGTGTGTATTTATTTAATTCAAGATATTTAATTTATTCACTTTTTTATTTTAATATTGCTTGTTTCACTATCAACTGACTCTTGCCACCTAATTGTTTAGAAATCCTCGTAGGCTTGGTAAACCTAATTGTTTACCATATTTGTGCATCATTTCATTTAAATTATGTCCCATGTGAGGCTGTAACATGTCTGTATTATCTCAATGTAATGCACTATAGCAAATTGTTTAAACATTATAGCCAGGGTGGTTTTCAGGAAGCAGAACTGATGCTTAGTTGTATATTAAGGAAGATCATAAACAAAGCCAAGAGAATAAAAAGCTACCTTCTTATGATAAATGTTCTATAACTAAAGTTTCCTAACATCTGGGGAGATAAAAAAAAGTATCAAAATAGGATTTCACTTCATATCTTTAAAGATGCACAGATAGCAAAAAAGAAGATTAAAATACATAATTTTACATTGTGCCAGTGCATAACTACAAATTATTGTTTTTTCTTTTATGTAGAAAGTGGTAGCCCTGAGTCCCGTATTAAAGTTATCCACTCCTTGGTTCATAAACTTCCAGAAAAGAACAAAGAAATGCTTGATATTGTTGTGAAGCACTTAGCAAAGTAAGCATCTTGTATCCTGGTTTGATATTTACATTTTTTCTTTGCAGTTCCTGAAAACTGATTATGTTTGGAGATGTATTTTTATATCTCATATAAACAACAAAAACAAACGTTTTCTGTTTGCCCTGTTGTATACTGTATAATTATTTCAGTAAAATTTAATCTGGATGGATGGATACATGATTGATCGATTGATTGTCTCTTTGTCTGTCTGTCTCTATCTATCCTCTGCATTAACGGTGCTTAATCTGTAATGGTGCCCATCTATTTATCTGATAGATGGCCACCCTTATGGATTAAGCACTGTTAATGTAGAGGAAAATATTAAGAAATGGCTAAGATAATAAAAGGCATTAGAGAAAGAAAAGAAACATAGCCCAAATCATTGCCATTTTGAATACTGCTCCATACAACCACCTCAGTGTACATCTTTCATGCTGGTAATTTAGTTTTGTGTTCAGTCCATGTTTATTCAGCATTGGTGCCCCTTTCTTGTTTTACAACATACCATATTTTTCGGAGTATAAGACTTACTTTTTCCACCCCCAAAAGTGGATGATAATGTCTGTGCACCTTATACATGTTATGTATAATGAATGTTGCCGAAGCCCCGTCCACTCACCAGTCCCCACCCTTCAGCCTCTGCCTCCCAGCAATTTGCCTCCTTGCAGCAAACAGCCTGGTCAGCTTCAGCACAGCCTGATTAGCATGAGTAGCTGATTGTTGGTAGGATTGGCCTCCCAGCGATCAGCTGTTTCAGGCTGCAGGGATTGCCATCGCCTATTGCCACCTCTGTACACCCCATTTTCAGCTTCCGCATCTCATTTTCAACCTCCACACTTTTCGGGTGGTGGAGATTGGAACGGGCAGAAAATGGCATGCACAGAGGCTGAAAATGGGGCGTGCAGAGGCAGCATAGGCGATGGCAATCCCTGTAGTCTGAAAAAACTGATTGTCAGGAGGCAGATCCTACCAACAATCAGCTGCTTGAGCTAATCAGGCTGTGCTGAAGCTGAACAGGCTGTTCGCTGCAAGGAGGCAAATTGCTGGGAGCCAGAGGCAGATTTTTTTTTTCCTTCTCAAAAGCTAGGTGCGTCTTATACTTTGGAGCGTCTTATACTCTGAAAAATACAGTGTGTCTTAACTTAATTTTCAGTATTTTAATTTTTAAATCTGTGCATCTAATTATTTGATTTATGTAATACACATTGCAAATAATTGACAAACTAACAACAACAACACGGTCTCTGTACAAAAATATACACAGATGTACACACACATACTGATATCTCAAAACTGTTCCAATGAAAACACAAATATTTCCTTATATAATTATTGCCTAAAAAACTAAGAAAAGATCACACATTTGTGTCTTAATTTCTGCTCACTGCTAAACAATTTGCTTAGCATTTTGTTTATTCTTATACAAGCTTACATTCCATTGAGTATACTGCTCTTGCTGTACTCAGCAACAGACATTCAGCTCAGTGTTCAGATATTTCCAGTACTTTACATTCTTTGGGTTTTTGGGTTTTTTGTCTGTACATGTCATTCAATATCTTTTTTATTTTATACAGCTTTTATTCTCTTAAACACTTGTTTACCTTTTCCACACAGATTCCCTACTTTTTGCTCTGATTTTTTTTCATATAGAAACTGTTTTTCCTGTGAACAATCTATTTTTGTGGGTTTTTTTAAAATTTAATTTATTTCCTTTGCTTCCATGTCCATTTTAGTCAATATGTGACATTGTCAAAATGAAAATGCAGTCTGTATCACATGCATGCTTAATTAATTTTAAAGTACTTTATGATGCAGTTTCAGGTATATTTGGTAACATCTTTCCAGAATTGAATCTGCTTACCTAAGCCACATATCTGGGGAGACCTATTGAGAATATCTGTCTTCAAAAAGCACATGTCTCTTCCATAATAGTAGACTATCTTTAGCCCAACATTGCATGAACTCCCTATACTGATAAATTCTGCAAATAAATACAAACTTTGTTGTTCTATCAAACCTGTTCTTCTGTTTGTTGGATCAGTTGATGATACTGTTCATAAGCATTGGTTTGAGAATTGAATTTTTTGTTGAATTTTTTAAAGTTTTTGTTGTGTCCTGGTACATTGTTTAGACTATCTGGAGATTGAAGCACACCATAAATAAACCTCTTTTTTGATAAACCTTTCCATGAATCATCACCATTATTTCTTTATCATTGGAATTAGTACTGCTGCACCATTCAAAATCTTAGCAGGTGAATCTCAGATAAAAAACCTCATCATTTCCACTCAACTGTGTCTTGTTGGTATGCACCAGAGTTTCTTACTGTTTCTCATTCATGCCATGTTATTTCAAATAGACTTGAAATCCACGTGCAACCATGTCCAGGGAATAGCCAGTGGATTAGAAAAACAGACTGGCATCACATTGGTTATCTCTGTTCTTGTATAATATTCAATTCAGTACCTCCTGTCATTTATTCTTCAAATATTTTCATAATCACTTCTTGCTCTCTCAGATTCTTCTCCAATTACATAAGTTTGAATAGAAAAACTTTGGTAGCAAAACTTTAGTAGCTGCCCAATTAAAATTGCTCTGCCAAACAGTCTTGCTTCCCTTCTTGAACTTACTGTATAGTATTTGCTGTACTTCATCCATTTTACTTCCTTCACCTATTGTTTCTCTTTTCCTCTTCCTAAAGATTTCTCAATTGGGCCACTTTCACTCCAGAGAGGAAGGAATAGGAATTTTCCCAGACTCACCAAAAGCATTAGAAAAGTTTTTTCATTTTTCCCAAAAAATTACCAGCAATGGATACGTTTCTCTTTCCATTTTACTTTTTAATTAAGGTTTATTTTTAAGTTTATCTTTTATATTTATTTCAAGTTCCTTATTGTTTGCTACTCTTAAATTCCAAGTCAGTGTCTTCCATATGCAATGGTTGTCTCTTATCATGGGCCATAGAAATTATTTTCCATAACTCATTATGACTCTAGTCAGATACATAGTTCTTGTATGAAAACAGTAATTGGGAAAGGAATTTCTGCTGTGCAGTTATCTGGATATCATATCACCATGGTGCTTAGCCATGGCAATTTGAGCTGTCCTTGGCTAATATCGCTGCAGGTTGTTTTACAGGGATCTCACTTAACTTCCATCTTCCTGCCCTATTGACCTTATTTGGAAGCTGGCAAGTAAGATCACAAATCACGATTACATAACTCCAGGTTCACTGTGATGGCCAGAACTTCAAAAACTGGTCATGAATACCAGTTGTTCAGCACTGTTGTAAGTTTGAACAATTGCAGTGTTCAAACAGTGGTCATTAAAGGCTGACCTATATTCTCAACTTAATTGCACGTGTGTTACATACAGCATTCCCTGATACATATAAAGGCAGTGCCTTTTTTTTTGGACACATTATGACTGATAAGCCACAGGGCAACCAGACTCTAAACATGTTGTTTACACTATACAATGTTGCTCCTATTTCTAATCTGGAGACTAATTTGAAAGCTAAATAGTATTGCCTACCTACATTTTACATGGAGCTGCATGCAATATAAGAATACACAAATCAGGATGTAATCTGTTATCTCAGTATTGTTTTTAATTAAAAATGTTTTTACCTCAGAATGATATAAAATAATTGCTAGTTTTTAGTAACAAGTTTTTTTGAGTGGGACAAAATATTTTTTTGTTTTTGTTTTGTTAGTATTTTTTAATAATTGTTTGAAATTTTAGGTACTTCCACATATCATATGAGGTTTATTGTTTTAAGAAGAGAGAAGAAATGCACAAATCTATCATGAATGGTTGCAAAAGTTCAATGGTTGAAGGAAATGTAATTTTATTTTTTCATTTTGAAGTAATCATCTTCACAATGCTGGCTGTTTTTTGTTTCTTTCTGTTTTTGAAAAGTGTTTCCGATCATGCGAAGAAAAATCTTATGACTGTGGCAAATTTAGGAGTTGTATTTGGACCAACATTAATGAGGCCACAGGAAGAAACAGTGGCTGGTCTTATGGATTTGAAATTTCAGAACATTGTGGTGGAGATCCTAATTGAAAACCATGAAAAGGTAAGTATGGAAAGTGGAAAAGAGATTTGATATAAAATTCCTGTGAGATAATTTTGATTTTCTTAACTTCCATACTTCCATAACATAGGAAGCAGAATCATCTTAATTTTAGTAGATTTTCAGGATTTATAAGGAGGAAGTGACATTTTCAGCCTGTGTAAGAATTATGAAATTCACTTCGATCTTTAAATCTTCCCCATTCATTTCCCTGTGAAAAACATTGCAGTGGTTATTTTCAAAATTCCACTCTCTTGGGGGCATAAAAAAAGGTTGCTGATGGTTCTTATTTCTTACTATAGCTAGATTGGCAGAATCTTTACATTCTCTTTTGTAGAAAAATGGAAAATGTTATGGAAAGGGAAGGAGATGGACGATACTATCAGTGTCTAATAAAGAGAATGGCTGCTTGATTACGTGAACTTTTTTCTGTATTGCTTCCTTGTGGGACATACAGGTGAAACTCGAAAAATTAGAATATCGTGCAAAAGTTCATTTATTTCTGTAATAAAGTGAAACTAATATATGAGATAGACTCATTACATGCAAAGCAAGATAGTTTGTCATAATTCAGATGATCATGGCTTACAGCTCATGAAAACTCCAAATCCACAATCTCAGAAAATTAGAATATTATATGCAGTCAATAAAACAAGGATTGTACATAGAACAATATGGGACCTCTGAAAAGTATAAGCATGCATATGTACTCAGGACTTGGTTTGGGCCCCTTTTGCAGCAATTATTTCCTCAATGCGGCATGGCATGGAAGCTATCAGCCTGTGGCACTGCTGAGGTTTTATGGAAGACCAGGATGCTTTAATAGTGGCCTTCAGTTTTTCTGCATTGTTCGGTCTCATGTCTCTCATCTTTCTCTTGGCAATGCCCCATAGATTCTCTATGGGAGTCAGGTCAGGTGAGTTGCTGCGCCAATCAAGCACACAATCATTTTGCTGGCCAATCAGCACAGTAATCCCACGGTCATTTGAACCAGGTTTTGTGCTTTGGCAGTGTGGCAGGTGCCAAGTCCTGCTGGAAAATGAAGTCAGCATCCCATAAACTTCGTCTGTGGAAGGATCTCCTGGTAGACGGCTGCATTGACCCTGGACTAATGAAGCACAGTGGATCAACACCACCAGGTGACCATGGCTCCCCAAATCAATCACAGACTGTGGAAAACACTGGATTTCAAGCATGCTGCAGTGTGTCCCTCTCCCTTCTTCCTCCAGACTCTGGGTCCTTGGTTCCAAATGAGATGCAAAAGTTGCTCTCGTCAGAAAAAAGGACCACTGAGCAACAGACCAGTTCTGTTTTTCTTTAGCCCAGGTAAAGACGCTTCAGACATTGTTTGTTGTTCAGGAGCAGCTTGACAAGAGGAATACAACATTGAAGCCCATGTCTAGGATCGTCTGTGTGTGGTGGCTCTTGATGCACTGACTCTAGCCTTAGTCCACTCCTTGTGAAAGTCCCCAACACTTTGAATGGCCTTTCCTGACAATCCTCCCAGGCTGTGGCCATTCCTGCTGCTTGTGCACCTTTTTCTCCACACTTTTCCCTTCCACGTAACTTTCTGTTCATGTGCTTTGATACAGCACTTTGGGAACATCCAACTTCTTTTGCAATTCCCTTTTAAGGCTTTCCCTCCTTATGGAGGGTGTCAGTGATGGCTTTCTGCACAACTGTCAGTCAGCAGTCTTTCCCATGATTGTGATTCCTACTGAACCAGCCTGAGAACCATTTAAAGGCTCAGGAACCCTTTGCAGGTGTTATGGCTTAATTAGCTGATTAGAGTGGGACACTTTGAACTTAGAATGTTGAACCTTTTCACAATATTTCTAATTTTCTGAGATTGTGGATTTGGGGTTTTCATGAGCTGTAAGTCATAATCATCTCAATTATGACAAATCACGGCTTGAACAATCTTGCTTTGCGTGTAATGAGTCTATCATATATTAGTTTCACCTTTTAAGTTGCATTACTGAAATAAATGAACTTCTGCACGATATTCTAATTTTTTGGGTTTAACCTGTACATTACTTCCCAATTGTTTTGTTAATAAGTTTATTAATAAAATCTCTAGTCTGCAGTTAAAGCAGTTATACTAGCCTGATACACATAAACATTTTGGAAAAGGAATATATTTTGTGGCATTAATTTTCTGAAATGCAAGTATATTTGAAATAATATGGTTACTTGCCTAATGACTACGCTATTCGGAAATCTGTAATATTTTTTTTTCCTGTTTGACTTTATAATAGAACATATGTTTATCATTCTGCGACTTCCTAGTATCTATGCCATTTATTGGCTTTCTCTGCCCCTCAGTATTTCTTCAGCTTCTCTGCAGATAGTACCTATTAGAATTTTTCAAATATTTAGAGTTCTCTATTTTACTGTTTTTTCAAGGATGTATTTCAGTATTTAATTGCAGCCTTTAAAATAAAGTTCTACATTTGTATGCTCTATTTTTGTTTCATATATGAGAATTACGGTGTTAGGAGAAGTAGTGATTATAAGTTACCATCCCTCCAGTGCTACTTAATGGAAGAGTTTTCCTTGGAATGTTGATGCCACATAAAAATATTAAAATGCATAATCTGAATTAATGAGGTGAATGGAATGGAGAAACTAATTCATTTTGAACCTATTCCATCCTAGGATTTCTACTGAACCATTTTGGTCAGCCATTACCAGTTCCCAGTGTATGGTGGGAATAATTTACCAGCTCACTCACTTCCCTCTTATCTTTTTAGTTATTTCACTTTTTTCTATCCGCCTTAGCCACTGCTAATGCTCCTCTGTGGAATATCACACCAGCCTGTCTCTTCCTGATCACAGTAGCCCCTTATTTTCCCTTTTTTTGCTACCAATATCTTCAGCTGTCTCCCCATCCTTAGCTAAGTTTTTCTGCCTGCAACAAAACAGCCCTTTTTTGGGGGGCGGGGGCACATAGAATCAGATAATCTCCATTGATTATTTAGGTTTCTTGTGAAAAAAGAATACTATTTTGCACATGTTGAAACACTTGAAACATATTTAGATCTTAGCATGGATCATTCAAAACCAGCTGTTGTGCACAGAATATAGAATATATTCCTACTCTGAATTTATTTGGTAGAACAATCTACCAACTCTACCCCAATTAAATAGATTATAGCAGGGATGTCAAACTGGATTTCTTCGAGGCCGGAACAGCATTTCCGTTCTCTGCATGTCGGTGACCAGGGAGAAGGGTGGCAGGGGGGCACAGATGCCTCTTGCAGCTCCCTACTGGCCAAAATGGGGAGCCAGGGGTTCACACATGGGCCCCCTATGTCTCATTTCCCCCCCCCCCCCTCNCCCCCCCCCCGGTCTCCTCCAGCATTCTGCCAGCTGAAAACAGACCATGTGATCAGTTTTCAGCCCATTTTTAACCCGTTTTGGGGGCTGTTTTGGGCCCACTTTTCAGCCTGGTTTTAGCCTGTAGAGTACTGCAGGAGGCTATGGAGGGTGAAAACAAGGCATGGGGGGATACACACAGGCCATTTTAGCCATGAGAGGCACCATGGGCCGGTCCTTTGATAGTTCCAGGCCAGCCTCACGGGCCGGATTTAAGCATCCTGTGGGCCGGATCCAGACAGTGGGCCTTGAGTTTGACATGCCTGGATTACAGGGTAGTAAACTGAAAAAAAAAGTCTCAATGAAACTAAGGTGGATATAGTTAAGATATATAAGATTTTGTGCAATAGAGGCATGGCAATTCAAAGTTTGGCATATGTGAAAATAAAAAGAGTCCTGAAAAAGTTGAAGACTTGTTTTCAAAATAAGTTGTCTTGTTGCAAAGTTGTCTCTGAATGCAAAACAATAATTAGCTCCTGTGATATTCATTGATTCATAGTATATCAAATATTAACTGAATCTTGATAGATTCATCTAGACATGATACGAACAATTCAGTCACAAATTGGTAATATTCATGAATCACTGATTTGGACAATGGTAAATATAGCATCATCATTCATTTGCCCCTAAAGTTGTAGCATTTCAGCAAAGTCTTAATAAACAAATCTTTCCAAGTGCCTTCATTGGTTCCTTCATTTCCACATTTTTTATTTACAGATTGAAAATTTTTAATTGGTTTAAGTTTTTATATTACTTTATGTCTAAGGTTGCAGTATCAATTTTTAAAATCTTTTCTAAAAAATAAAGGTGCACGGGAAAAAGAATGAAAACATATGGGTTTACTTCTGTAGCCATATCATTATACTCCATCAAGGTTCTGAGAAGTATAACTTACATATATTAATGTCTTTAAATCATTTTATGTTTCTACTGTTGCTTCTGCACTTGCCAGAAAGTGTCAGCTTGTTCAGTTGACTCCTCTCTCCCACACACACAGTCCTGCTGCTTTCCAGACTGGCAAAAAGCTTGCTTTCAGTACAGTGGAAATTCTACTAGATTCATTATAGTCAGACTGGCAGACAGATGTCTGTGGATGCATCACATCATGAGAGGCTTAGAATGTTTCACTTGTATCAATTTATTTTAATTTCCTACGTACATGTAATAACAGAGAGGTAGGTGGCAGTATAAGCAAATGTATTTTCCACTGGTCTTATTTTATTATAGTAAAGAAATTCTCCTTTTTCCTGGCAGTCTAAAACAAGTCTGCCTGCCTTCCTTCCTTCCTTCCTTCCTTCCTTCCTTCCTTCCTTCCTTCCTTCCTTCCTTCCTTCGACATAAAATTAGTTAATGATAATATGTATAACTGACCATTTTTATGATTGTAAATATAATATCTTACATGCATTAAAGTACTAATCTTTAATGCTGCCTTAAATTCTCCATATCCCAACACCCAATATTGAGATTCAAAGTTGTAATTTAATCTAATTAGATTACCTATAATTGTTATGGCTACCATGATGGATGGGGAATGGTTTTCTATGTGGGTTTTTATTTTATGATGTAAGCCGTCCAGAGTCACCTATTTGTGAGTTGGAATGCTGTATAAACTTAATAAATAAATACATACACATTCATGCATGCATACATATGAAAAAAGTTCATCACAGAGTTATGTTTTTAATTCCAATGTCATATTATTTTTGAAGAATCACAATAATGTATTTGTGATTAAGAGTTATAGTATGGGATATCACATGGATGTGCATACCACAGTTTATACATATTTATATATCAGTAACTTGTCAAGCAAACATTTTGCTTTTGTTCTAAGAGTTAATGTAGCTTTATGTAGAAAATGAATGTGTATGTTATATTCTGTTAAATATTATGCTGCTTTTTTCTTCAAATGAAATATTTTTAATATTTAAATTTTATTAATAATACACAATATTCAGTATAAAAAGTGAAGTTGATTCAAAAATGGCTTTTGTTTCAATGTTAATTGATGTTGATTTTTCCTGAGTTTGTACATAGTCCATGTACTCTGCATTTTGGATGATCCTGGTACTTTAAAAAAAATAATATTTAAGCCAAGTAGAATACATGAAACCAGAACTGGGGGTGGGAAAGGCAAAGGGAAGAAAAAAAGAAGGGAAAATGATTAATTATTTCATTTAGTAGAATATTTCTATTTCTGTTATATATGGCAATAATTATATATTCCTTTTGTCCAACTCTTTTTGTGAAAACACCAAGCAGATTTTCCATATGCTTTTTATATTGGACAGAGTTTTTTTTATAAAATAAAGACCATACTGTAAAGCATGATTTTTATATCTTCATCATGTGGTTTAAATAAAATGTGTTATAGTAGAATGCAGAGTCAAACTTAAAAGCTAAAAGCCTAGTTAAGTAGCTTTAGAATGATTCATCTGTTAAACCAATAATCGCTTTTGTAAAAGAGCTTTATGTCATCCATATGTTTTAGCAGATTCATTTACATATTCTTAAAATAACTATGTGCAAAATAGTGTTCTTTTTTCCACAATTAAGGTAACCTAAGAACAGAAAATTTTGCTCAATTATTCTGAATAATACTTACCTATTTTCTTAAAATCCTATTTAAAATCATATGTCAGTTCAATAAAATGTATTTATGGTATAAATTCTACTTGTATGTTAATTTCTCCCCAAATATGCCCTGAAAGACATTTGTAACATAAATATCAATCATTAAATATAATACAAGTTAGAAATTTTCATAAATGGTTGACCTAAAGAAACAGCATTTCTAATATGCTGTTCCTTATTAAATATTTTTATTATGTTCTAATATATTTACTATTGAAGGCAACAATGTGGTTATTCCTTTCTTTATTAAAAGAAATCAGACCAGTGAAATGTAAAAAGCACTCAAAATAAACTAGAATGAATTAAATTAATTTGATATTGCCTGTGTTAGAATATCAGTGACCATTTTTTCCTTCCTAAACATGGTTTTGTTCCTTTTGCTCAGATTAGATTTATTGTAAATCATTTGAATTTTGAATTTGAACTGATTGTTTACTAAATGAATTACATCAGTTAATAGAACATTTTTTTCCCTACAGTAATTCTCAACAATATGTACCAAGTCAAATCCCTCATGTTCCCTTATCCCTTTGAACATTTGATAATTAATGGATTATTTTATTTTGAACTAACTTGATTTGCTGTGAAAAAAAGAGCTGTAGGAACAGCAAAATACTCTAAAGAAAAGAATGAATATCAATAGCTGAAAGAGGCCGATGACTAAATATACTGCAACACAAAAAGTCCTGGCCTCTTTTCCAGTTGGCTGTTAAATTAGTAGTCAGCCAACAACGTCAATAGGAGTGAAAAACTTTGTGGCTTTCTCTTCTGTTCCAACAACTCTTCTCAAGATGTTTGAAATGGAGTGGTCGAAGTTTCACATCCTTGTTCAGCAATCCTGTGGTCTCTGAGTATTGCACTTAGGAAGAATTGTGTACAGCTAAGGAAGAATTTTCAGTAGGACATCTACCCCGGCATATGTTCTTGGATGCAGTTCTTATCCTTTCAACATTGCAATAACAGTGATGTTGGGACTCTCTGCACTCTTCAGAACAATGCTAACAAATGTTCTTATTTTATTGGTCTATCTTCATTTCTTTAGTTTGGCTGTGTATTTTTCTGTAGTTAAAAAGAAGGCTGTCTTCTGACATTACACGCAATTTCGGTAACAATTCTTCCTACTAATTAGTATAGCACAGTGCTCACCAACCGGTGGGCCATGAGAAAATTTTGGTGGGCCACAGAGAAATCTCACCCCCAGAGCACCCTCCCCCAAAGCAATTAATCCAGGCTGCACAGAAACAAAAGGCTGTCCCTCCACATGGCTCACGGGAACCCTCTCCACCCATTCACTCCTTACCTGGGAAATTTGCCTGATAAATTGCTATTTTTCCTTTTTCCGACCATCATCTGTTCTGCTGTGCGGAAGATTTAGTTTAGCTAGGAAGCAGGAAATTGTTGAATTTCTTGCTTTCTAGATAGTCTTTAGATCTTCGGCTCAGCACAGCCGAACCTCTCTTAGGACTGAAGGTTTTTTTGCAAGAAAATTCAGTGGAGACTCATGGCAAGCAAATTTGAGAGACTGAGCTAGCTGATGGCAAATAGGTAGATCACTGAATGATTCTGTGAGCAATTCAATCTGCCTGCTTTGCCTGATTCTGGAAAAAAGTTGCTCTTTTTTTAAATAAAAAATTCAATATTCACATGCATGATGTGTTGTGAGTTAATTTTGTGAGTTTGCTTGCAAGTAAATTTTATGTGACAGACTGACCTAGCCAATGGCAGATAGATAGATCTCTGAATGAATCTGTGATTCTGCGAGCAACTCAGTCTGCCTCCTTTGCCTGATTTTGGGTAAAAGTTGCTCTTTTTTATTAAAAATTCAATATTTATATAAATATTTATAATATTTACATGCAAGGCATGCCCAGCCAGTCACATGACCACCAAGTCACATCCAGAAATCAGGTCACACCCACAGAACCGGTTCATGGTCCCTGGGGTCTAAAATTATGAGTTTCGTGGTCACTGAGGTCCAAAAGGTTGGAGACCCCTGGTGTAGCATATGTTTCCCATTTTTTCCAAAGTCCACGTATTACAGAAGTTGCCTTCCAAGTATGAACATTGTCTAATATGCCTGAAAGACATCCATGTCACTGAAAATGGATCTCATTGCCTAGCAATGCGCCTCTGTCACAGAAACTGAGTTAACAAAAAAGTTGCTCAGTTCTGGGAAATTAGAATTCAGTTTGTTGAACTGTTTTGCCTTTTCTGATGATTTAATAGACAAAGGATGCAATTAAAATAAATACATATTTCCCCCCATTTTTATCTGTTTAGTCATTTAAAATTCTTGAAAAAGTTGTGGTTAACAACTGGGTGCCGATGTTGCCCAAAAGTATAATTTACATTTCCAAGAAAAGTAGGTTTTTCATGTTGAAAAAAACCCCTGTTATTAAAAACCTTTATATTCTCAAAAATAGTAAAGAATAGCAAGAGTTAGTTAAAATATAAGAATAATCTTATAAATATAAGAATCTTATAAAAATATAACAATAAGACTAATCTTGAGAATAGTCAAATCAAGAATTGTCAAATGTTCTATACGATTACTGGATATTTCAAATTCCTTTTGCACTTTTGATGATTTCCTGATGTTGATGCTAGAGGACAGATAGGAATTTCTATCTATGAGACTATAAGAAGAAAAAATATGCTTTGGGCTTTATTAGGGTAAGTCCCCTAGTCCTTAAAGTTTAGTTTCCATACATCTTAGCACTTCTATAGAGAGGTATTTTCTCTATAAAAAAGCGATAGTGTTACAATTTGCTTCAGCTATGACGACTGGGATGGCTGCTTAGATTGTTTCAGAGCAAACCTGGTGTGTTTATTTTTATCTTCAATGTTTTAAAGTCAGATATTGTATGATATTGCTATGATGCTCTTGGGAACTATGACATGGATCAAGAGAATAGCTAGTCTTGTACTTTTCTTCCACTTAACAACACAGTAGTTCCTCTGAACTATTCTTAGAACAGTTATTTTGGACTTACAAAATAATGTCACTGCTTTGCAATTCTTTCAATATCTATCTATCTATCTATCTATCTATCTATCTATCTATCTATCTATCTATCTATCTATCTATGTAGTATTAATTTTTTACAACTTTAAAAAAGGTTATAGTTAAATATAAAAGTTTTTTGTCATTCTATTTCCTGTTCTTACAACAGTGTAATACAGTTTTCAATTTTATGCATATTATTATTTATGGAGATTCTCAGTCTGGATATCCAGGTCATGGTTGTCCTAAAGGTGCTTTTTTAAAAAGTAACTGGACTTGTTTCCTTTAAAGACGTTTCGCTTTTGTCCTTGTTCTAAGAATAATTAATCTAGCTTTATGAATATGAATGCATAAGAAGCAAAATGTCTTCAAAGAAAAATAAGAAAGTCCAATTGCCTTTTGAAAAAGTACCTTTGGGATATTTATTATTAGTTTACTCATTTTGATTCCTTTTGATAGTAACTCCGTATGACCACCATAAACTTAGAAGAGCACAAGGCACTTTACATGAGGCTTTGTGGACAACCAGTTAAATATGAGCCAGCAGTGTGTAGCAGCTGTCAAAAAAGCTAATGCAATCCCAAGTTGTATTAACAGAGGGATACAGTCAAGATCAAAGGAAGTACTAATACCACTCTATGAAGCCTTAGTAAAACCACACCTAGAGTACTGCATCCAGTTTTGTTCACCACATTATAAAAAAAGATGTTGAGACTCTAGAAAAAGTACAGAGAAGAGCAACCAGGATGATTAGGGGACTGGAGGCTAAAACATACAACGAACAGTTGCAGGAACTGGGCTAGTCTAGTAAAGAGAAGGACCAGGGGAGACATGAGAGCGGTCTTCCAATATTTGAGGGGCTGCCACAGGGAGGAAGGGGTTAAGCTATTTTCTAATGTGCCTGTAGGCCAGACAAGGAATAATGGAAGGGAAATTGAACAAGGAGAGACTTAACCTGGAAACAAGGAGAAGCTTTTTGACAGAACAATCAACCAATGGAACAGAAGTTGCCCTCGGAAGTTGTGGGAGCGCCACCACTTGAGGCTTTCAAGAAGAGATTGGACTGCCATCTTGTCAGAAATCATGTAGGGTCTCCCACTTGGGCGGAGGGTTGGACTAGATGACCTACAAGGTACCTTCCAACTCTGATTATCTGTATCTGAGGCTACCTTTGAAGGCCATCCTAAAACAGCTGTTGTAGACATCAGAAACACACTTACTGGCAAATGAAAACTTTCATAATGATAGAACATATGTGCTATAGGCCTTGCAGTAGATTTGATACATTTACAGTCTAATTCAAAGCCAGCTTTTCCTTAAGAAGCCTTATATGGCTTGATTCCCAAGTATTTTCAGAATCACCATCTCTAAGTGAAATTTCCAGTACATTTTATTTGAGAGAAGTTAGTCATTCTCCTTTGAGGGAGGTAGGGAAACTATGGTGAATAAACAGTGTATTTCAGTGGTCTCTGTTTAATAGAATAGCCCCTACTAATATTTGACTAGCACTACTCTGACAATTTTTGAACTGCTTAAAACTATTTTTCAAAGACTATGATACTGAACTGTCATCATAAGGTAAGCAGAATACAATTACAGTGTTTTAAAACTGTCTTTTTTAATGTTAAGATGCTAACTATTGGGAATGCAGAAGTGTACAAAATCTAATGCAACCTGTCAGAGAAAACTAATAATAAAAGAATACAGAAAACTTACCTGTTGACTAAAAAGATCATATTCTCAGCAAAGAAGACAATCATTACTTATTTACAATCCATAACCAATATATAAAAAATATATTACAACACAATAAATATAAAAGTAATAACATAACGATTAATTGTAAAAGCTTGAAGTAATTAATAGTATGATGGAAATATTAGATAAAATCTGCAAGACTTGGCTATTGTTAAAAAATTAGCTACCATGTTGCAGTTGGGACCAGAAGTTCTGTCACTAACCAACACAGTCGTAAAACAATGTGTCACATCACCATACTGTTTGGCAACATAAATTCCAATACTAAATGAATTATGTCATTAAGTGAGAACATCACATGATCATTACCTTCTTCCAGCTTCCCCATGGTGATCATGTGACTATGGATACTGCAATCAATGTAAGTATGAAGACGAATTGTAGCTGCCACACATTCAGCACCATTGTACATTCAGCACGATCTCTTGATTATTGAGGAAGGAACATATGTAATAGCCAGAGTTAATTTCCTAGGATAAAATGATAATCTCAGAGGGGTAATTTAGATTTCTAACAATTGTTAATAGTTTGTTCTCCATTTATTGCATTGAGGGTACTCTAGTTATGAATGTGGAATAGAATGAATTTCTATATCATAACATACACAAGTATGAATTTAATAAGGAATACTGATGGATCTACCATTTGTTGCTCTTTTAATTTGATGATTTTGGTGAAGATGAGGTGGCTCCTATGTAAAGTGTAGGAAATATCTGGCAATGGAGCAGGAGAGGGTTATTGAGCTGTAATGGAGGTGGAAAGTTTTGGTTACAATATATGGGCATCTAGGTCTATATCCTGCATTAAAGGCTAACTGACTTTATCAGGGTTGAGACTTAGATATCAGACCTAAAGATTTAATTTTGGAAAATAAAAGCTCAGTAAACTTTACTGAGTGATTTTTTTCTTTGGGAAGATTGAAATTAAGAAATGATCCAAAGACATCCCCCCCAAAAATTTTGCTCCTACCAACATCTGATGTGACACAACGTCTCATAAGCCCAAAAGAAATGCAACCTAATTCAAATCAGACAAGATGAAATAAGGAACCTGAGTTTTAGTCTTTAAAAACCCCTATCAATAGCCTTCAAAAAAATCATTTTTGCATATAGAAGAGATCCTCTATTAAGCTTGTCCCACCTCCAATTATTGATACCTCAACTTAAAAATTCTTTTAAGGACTTAGGCAATGAATATCAGCTGTAACCAAGATGAGTGGAAATGATTGATCATTTATTCATCTTACAAAGATTTATGTTCTGGAGCAATGAGAAATATCTGCGTGGACCCAATACACACATATTTTGGGAGGTCATCACTTTGGCTTTTTTTTTTTTTTTTGCTNTTTTTTTTTTTTTTTTTGGCTTTATAATAGTAACAATTTGGGGAAATGTGAAGAAGAGAAGAATATTGAATGCCAGACTTGGTTCTGCATTTTGCATTTGTTCTAAATGCAAAAAGTGGTAGAGGTAGAGCTGTCTGTCAATGTAAAAAGCATTTGTCCTCAAAAGATTTTAAGAAAAGATACTGAATCTCTATGATTCAATTTCCTTCTTATAATATTAAATGTTAAAGTTTCTAGCAAAAAAAAATCACATTAGGAAAAATATATCTGGGCTTAAATGCCTGGTAAACTAAGTGTTATAATAGTGTAGAATTTTAGAACTATAAAGGATATTTTTCCAAGTGCCATGTGAAAAAGCCCTCTTCTTGATTATAAATTTCACCTGATAAAATTGTGCACTAGGGTGATATATTAGTAATTGCTTCTTAAGAATAGGATGAATGAATGAATGAACAAAAGACCTGAGCATAGTTCATAGATTGAAAAAATTGTAGAGCTTATCTCTTGTCTTAGTTCATTACCCTGATTGATCTCATAATCTGCCATCTGGCAAATATAAAATTCTTTGGTCTGTGAATTTAAGTGTTTGGCAGAACAGTGAATATTTATGCTAATTTTAATTTTGATTTATTTTAAATAATATTCAAAATGCGAGACATATGAATCCAAGGCAAATGATTTCTTGAAAATGACTTGTAGGATTTATACAAGTTGTCCTTCACAGTAAATCAATGTGTTTTTTATTACTCTTGGCAGATTTTCCATACGCTGCCTGATGCTTATTTCCCTGAGCCTACGCCTGCGCCAATCTCTCCTCCAAATGCCCCACCACGACAATCAAGACGACAGGGGCAGCGTAATAAGAGGCCTGTTGCTGTATATAATCTCTGCCTAGAACTGGATGACAGTAAGATGTTCATCATATTTTCTATCTTGACAAAAGTGGAATTGCAATATATCTTCTGCAATATCTTTTGTTATTTTTGTTTCTGAAAATTAGAAAATGGAGGCAGCATTCTGATAGAATGTGTTTTATAATATTGTGTGTACATAACTTTAGGACAATGTGTGCTTTTACTGAATTTTGAAATTAATTCTGTTTGACCTCAATAATTATAAGTTGTATGAGAAATAGAATAAAATAGGAATCCAAAGCAAAGCTTTTTAGTGAGTTTGAAGAGACAACTCTAGCAGTAATATTGATAGTAATATATAATTACATATACAATAAGTTATAAAATGAAAAAGTAGAATTTATTATGCAAATAAAGTGTAACAATTTTTCAGAATGCAAAGATTACATTTGCGGCTTTTCCATTAAAAATACTTTAACAGTGATACAATGTGTACAGATATAAAATGAAAGACAGGTATACCAACTGACTGACACATTTTCCTCATAAGAAGTTCATCAGCAGCACTCCAAAATATTATGGTTGGTTGCACAGTCAGCCACATGCTTGGATTTGGATTTGTCATTTTTGTCCTGTAAAGTCTTTCCCAAGGATCTGGGACAGACTGAATATTATTTATTTAATAATATTAAAGATATTATTGCCCTTGTCACAGCATGTAAGTTGTCATTGGATGTAAGCTGTTCCAAGTAAAGTTGCCTTTTGGAATTGACCGATGGTGATTTTGTCACTGCCGATGGTATTCGAGTTGCGCTCCAGTTCTTTTGAGATTGCACCCAAGGCACTTACTACTGTTAGTGCTATCTTTCTTTTGCTACTTATATTTGCAAGCTTTTATGATTTTTTTTCATTTCTTTTTTTTTTCTATTCTTCTGTCTCAAGATATTGAAGTGTTGATTTTATGATCTTTCTTATTGATAGTTGTTAAGTCTCAGTTATTGTGTGACAGAAGATGTTTGTTTGAAAAGTTCCAGAGTATTTTAACTTCTTCATTTTCTATTACTTTATCTATTTGTGTGCCCACCACTTCTTGCTTCTTTCTATTTATTGCATATAATTCCAATGCACCTTTGTTCTAATTATTTAACATCAAATACCAGATATAAAAACCAGATATAAAAATAAAGATAAATAGATCTATATATATGTTTCCTTCTTAAAAAGTGGGCTATAGCCGTGGTCTCCAACATTTAATCTTATTGGCCCTGTGCGGAGGGCACGTCCTGAGTGGCAGGTGGATGCGCAAAGCTCAGTTGGTACGAGCGGCGGAGATGCACACTCTTCACTCACACAAATGGAGTTTAGTATGTGAATGGAGGACACTTATGCTTGAAGCTCCACTTGGATGAGCGGTGAGCACTTCTGCTCATGTGCAAAGCTCCATTTGCGTGAACGGAGAATGGTCAAAGAGAAGGCACTTCTGCTGTTGTGCAAAGCTTCATTTGTGCAAGTGAAGCTTCACATAAACACTCTCCGCTCAAATGACTGTCCACGCTCTCTCCGCTGAAGCAAGTGGAGTTTGTATGTGCTTGCCCATCGCTCGTGCAGCTTGGTTTGAAACAGGTTGTGGTCTGGTAATGTGGCCCGGGGGTTGGGGGATACCTGTTTTATGATATTGTTATTACGATTGGTTGTACAAAATCAGAAAGATGTTTAGACTGGATTGGTATTTTTATCCACCGATTGAGAACCTTCCAAGGACCTGGTGTAGGCAGATGTTATTGTTGATGGTCTTAGAAGTATCATCATTATTATTAAATGGGTAATTTATAATTATATTCACAATCAAACACTAGTGAAAGTTTTTATTTACTTATTTATTTATTGTAAAATTAGAATATTCATATCTGTTAAATATCAAGGGAATAGAAGAGAACAGAGCAGACAAGGAAACAGAACAGAATAATAGAATATAATTCTTTATTGGCCAAGTGTAATTAGACACACAAGGAATTTGTGTATATAAAAGTTATAAGTGATAAATCATGATCACAGTCATCATAAAATATATTCATTATGAATCATAAGATACAACACTTAGTGGTAGTCATATGATACTAAATAACATAAATCATACTAAGAAACTATATAGGACAATATAAATTGTAAGTTTATAGTCATAAGTAGAAAAGAAGATGGTTAATAGGAAAGATGAGAAGAATAATAGTAAAAGTCTTACTAAATAGTTTGACAGTGTTGTGGAAATTAATTGTTTAGCAGAGTGATAGCATGGTGGAAAAAATGTCCTTGTGTCTAGTTGTTCATTAGGCATAGCTATTTCACTTTTTTTTCACGGTGCTTTTCCATCCCATATAACAACATTAGTGAACCAGAGTTTCTTCTTTTCAGTGACGCCAGGTATTTCTCCACAGTGGGCATTTGAGTTTAGTAGAGTTTTTTTAGACTTGGTATTTTTTATTTCTTTTTTACATTAATTAATTAAATCTCTTCATAAAGAATAGTGAGCTCAACATCCAGAAATATTGGAGGCAGCTTAATTTTAGTGATATGCAAATAGATAACATATAGCAATAAACTTTTATTTAATGAAATGTATTTATTGATGAACAAATGGTACAAGTTGTAAGCATATAACAAATATAAACTATTAGCTTTTATATATAAATACAAGTGTCTTTTGTTTTCCATACTTTTCATTTTGTATTTAAATAAATAGCAAATTCAAACTTGTCATCCAGAAAAATCAGTATATATGTACATATATATAGGTAGGTACATAGGTATGTATCATACATACATATGGAATAGGAAAAGTACTAGATATTTGGTGATGTGTTTTTAAAGATTGTACTGTAATAAATGTTTTAAAGAAATAGATTTTAAAAATGGGTTCTGCACTGAACTTGTTAGAACCACCATAAGCTTCCAACAGGACATCTGTAGGAGCAAAAATAAAAAATATGGTGGCATCTTAAAAGCTATGTTATTTGTCATGGCGTGAAAGCTCATTCCACAATAAATCTGTTGATCCTTAATTTTCCATAATATTGTTTATTCATTTTTTAAATTAAGATATCACATTTCATGGCAGCTTCACTTGCTTGCCATAAGTTTTGAAGTTAAATTCCAATAGTTCAAGGATGCCAATAAAAACCCAAACATACTTTGGAAAAAATAAGTGGTCTATCACTGTTCAGATTTTTAGACATCTTAAAACAAGATCAGGCTAGAGATTTTAAACTGTCATTATTAGAATTGTTAACAGCAATATATAATTGTTCATAGTAATATTGGAATCCCCACTGAGTTTCTTTGGTAACTTCAGATGACATGTTAAATTCTTTATACAGCCACAGAGAACATAGTTCCTTTTATAGCCCTTAGGTGAACCTCATGTCTAGCAGTGTTGGCTCCTGTATAGCAGTGAATGGTAACACTGGAGAAAATAGTACAATTTGGGGTAGATTTATATTCACCCAAGATGAAATAAATGGCTGTAATTTGTCCTGTTCCAATGTAGTTTCTTCTCTGAATTTTCATTGATTTGTAAATGGCAGTGCAGTAGCCAGCAAAAAAAGAAAAGAAAAAGAATTAAAAAATAAACTTCACTTTCTTACATAAAGTCTTAAAGTTAGGAAGAAAGTATATAAAGCAAGAGATCCTCAAACCTCCATAGCTGCTTACTTCAGAGAGCTCAATAGTAGTTGGGGTACATGAGAAATGAATATAATTAAATTATAGAATAAAATACAAAAAATATCAAAGCAAATAAGGACACTGTGGGGACTACAAGGGGAAAGAAAAGTTGAGAGGGGACAGAGAAAAGGAAAAAAAGGGTTGACTTTTAGACATCTTTAACTGACGCTCTCTGCTGTGGTAGAATAAAGCAAAACAGTATAAACTAGCTATTTCTGTAACAACAAATCAATCTAATCAGTAAAATACAAAATCAAATTTTCATTTTTTTCCCACCCCAAGCACAAAGTCCAGAAGTGATCTCCATGTACCGTGTTTCTCATATAATAAGGCCGAGTCTTTTTTTTTTTTGAGCCCCGAAAAAATGACTGGGCTATCTTCTCGGGGTGACTTAATTCCCCTTGCATCTTCGGGCAAGCGGGTGACGACGGCTTAGATATTGACCTCAGTGTTTGATGGGGCACTTCGTATCGGGGTCAACACAGCAGCACGCATATCCCAGTGTGCAACAAAAGTAACTTCCTAACGGAAGCCTCCCGCATCCTCCATTTCGCATGTTTTAATATAGGCCTTAATTTGGGGGGAGGAGCTTAAATTTCATTTCATGCCTATAAAACTGCTGGGACTTCTATTGGAGGAGGCCGTATTGTTGGAGAAACAGGGTAGCAAACAAAAGTACTTGTTCTTTTAACTAAACAGTCAATTTAGCATCTCTGCACCTCCATCTACTTCTGTAGCCATTTGTCGCATGGTGGGGATCAAAATGTCCTTCCATTTGTTGTTTCAATACAGTAGTCTTGCTGCCATCATCGTATATAACATCAACGATTCCCAAAAAAGTTTCTAAGTCTTTTTAAACCTAGACAGGAAAGTTTTGGTTTCATCCTTATATTCATTTTAAAAGAATTTCTTGTCTTTAAAAATATTGAATCTTACTCCAAAAATTTATTTGCTTTATCACATGTCGCAGCACCCTAATGATAAAGATCCATTCTTTATTTTTACATTTCCAACATTTATTTGAGATTACCTTTATACATATCTAGATAAACTTATCCAGTGTTAAATACCAGAAATACATCAATCTTATAAAAATTTTTTGAATTATAATTTAATGTGAATTTTAAACCTTTCATTCCAATTGTTGAGGTAATTCCCCCGTTAGGAAGAATGAGCGCAATACAGGGAGACGTATCAGAATAGTGTTGGAATAATACACACTCAGTACACAGATACACTGTACAGTTAATGTAAGTAATTATTTTCAGAAAGGTTAAGCAAAGTCAAAATAAGCACTGTCAAAAATCATTTCACAGGTTAATCAAGTCAGTTTTTCAATCCAGGAATATTCCAATGTAACAAAGTCCAGTGTCAAAAACGTTAAGTATCAGACTTACATTAAATCCAGTAATATCAGTCAATTGGAAAAATGGAGGCAAATAGCAATAATTTCCAAACAGAAGGAAATAACGAGATACACCTCTCTTCTCTTCTGAGACTCCAGACGAAGACGAATACAATCCAGGTTTCTGGCTCCATCTTAAGGCCATTTGAGAAACCACACCCAATTGCATGCTCTTGCATTGCCTTAAAGAGATAGTATTAAAATGTCTATCCTGGTTTATATATTTCTAACCCAAATACCTGTTAGGTGTTTCATATTCCTAACACACATATTTTTCCATGTTCAAGCATCACACTATATCCAAAATTTCTTACCCACTGAATTCATATAATGTTTTTACATGTTCTTTCCAAATTCACTTCCAGTAACATTTTATAAAACTGAGCAATAATATGTTCACTGCTGCCACACAGTATTTTATTCTATAGAAACAGTAAAATGAAAGGTAATTGTAATCAGGTGACAGTGGTGAGAAGGAAAGGAAAGGAGAATCTGCACTGTGAAATGAATAAAAAAGAGGGAACAAAATCAGTCAGGGAATATATAAATGAATAGAAAAGAAAAAATAAAGTTCTAACTATGTATTTAAGCAGTGTTAAAATTGACCCAGAAAGTGGTACTCTTTTCCTAAAACAATTTCCAAACAATATCTGATCGTCAGGGAAGGGGCATACATGTAAAAAAGGGTAAAGCTTCAATCACCCAGACATAGTTACTATTTTGACTTTTGACTCACACCCCTTGCAGATACGGCTTTTTTCAGGTTAATCTTAAAAAAATACCAGCCAACGCAAGTGTGTACATCCCTTTGCATGATGGGTGCCTGCAGAAAAAAGAAATGTTAATGTGTGTATCATAGTAGAATAATGCAGATCTTTCAACTTATATGCTTGTATTAACATCCAGATGGAATTATGCCAAAATAAAGCTTACATCATGGCGTCAGGGTGTCCATGTTATTTTGATTCAGTCACACTTTGTACAAATACTCTAAAATAGATCTATACTTATTCACCTATGGTTTCTCTTCTCAAAAGAAAAAGAGATCATTACCAGAATTCAGATATATTGGGGAAGGATCTATTTTTTCTATTACTTAATTTTTTTTTATCTTCTGTGTGCTCCAGTAGATAAAATTTTGACTTGTCACTTTAATCTCAAGCTAGTGTGGAATTCATCGTACCCTGCTTTTATCTTGTTTCTTTTTATATGATAACCATTAGATCTATCATATCTTGACATTTTAATTATGTGGTCTAAAATAATACCCTGGTACGTATCTGATTCTGCTGTGAATTGTTTTCCCCAGCTTGATAAGATTGTGAGTTTTTGATCCTTTATTTTTAGCTACCTCAATGAGAAGTTCACGTAGGAGGAGGATGCACATCTGTATGCTAGCTATTCCTTTAGTATGCTTTCCTTAAGAGACTAATATGGATTTCCTTGCAATAGAACAGAAGTGCATTTGAAATAAAGCTGAGATTTAAGAAAAAAGGAAAATATATTGATTTAATATCTAAGCAAAACTAAAAACTACAAGGATCAAACAGATCAGATTGCTTTTGGGGACAATGTGGCTTAATATTTCAGTGTTCAACCATATTCTTCAATTGTAATATCTTGTGTAGAGGATGAAATATACTTTGGGCATGTGTGGAAAAATGGCAATTGTAGGAAGTGATACATAAAGTCTAATAAATAATAGTAAAAATATTAATTCTTTAATATGAGACTTTTTAGAACAAGCTTTAAAAACATTACTATTTAATGTATAAGTTAATACTGAATCCTTTCCCAAAATTCTACATTATAGGCCCACTGCCTATGAGGACTCAGCGGGGAAGGGTGGGGTGGGGAATAGGCAGAGGGTATGCTGCAATAGACATAGCTTTAAGACTCAGTTATAACTTCTTTTAGGGGTCTTTGAACTATCACTCAAAAATAAGTAGTAACTTGACTGGTTGGTTCATTTTATATCTTGACATCTGTTTTTTTTCCTCTAGCACAATATTTTAATATCTTGTTGTGTGTTCTTTAACATATTCTATAAGAAAAAAAATAGGTGAAAATACTTAAGGATGGCTATAGGAAAGGAGGCTATAGGAAAGGAGATCTTCAGGATTTTACTCCAATAGACATTGCTGACTTTAAGGGGTGGTGCTCATGTCTGTTTCAAGGCCATTGAACCAGCACTGTCTGAAGTTATTTTCATAGTCACACATGGCGAGTATGATGTCATGGAGCGCTGTTACCTTCTCATCAAAGTGGTGCCTATTTATCTACTTGAGTTTGTATGCTTTCAAACTTCTAGGTTGGCAGGAGCTGGAGTGAGGACAGGAGCTCACCCGATCGCATGGATCTCAAACCTGGGCTGCTGACACTCCAGCCGACAAGTCCATTGAACCACTGAGCCTCCCTATATTAATGGCTATATTACCATTTAATTCACTCAGGAATTTTTTTATTCTTATGTGCTGCTCTAAGCTTTATTATCTAATGGTAGAGAGTACAAGTGCATAAGTTCTTGAATTTTATATGCACAAATGCTCATTTAAATGAGATATTTGCCAAAATATGTAAAGTACATAATAGTTCTTTAACACTTCCTTGAAAAGGAGTTTTGCTTTAATGAAGGAGCTGGCCATCTGGTGTCCTCCTGCAAAAAAAGAGTGCCCTGATTTATTTTTTATATTATAATAATGCACTTGTTTTGCAATATTATTTTATATTTTTTATATTATAATGCAACTTTGTATACTAATAATAAATAAAAAAGAAGTCGTTTGCCTAATTAAGTTCCTTATTACCAATGGCTCAAGGAACAATGAGTTTAAGAATAATTCTAAAAATTAAAATGATTTCTAAGCTTTCTTTATTATTACAGAAATAGTTTTACAATTAGTAATAGTGCCTTTGTATATAATTTGTATTTTTACATTGCAGAAACCATGAATACTGAAGTGAATTTGTTTGAAACTTACTTCAAATTATTCCCATTTAATAAAGTTTGCTTTCTTAAAGTGTATATAGAAATGTCTTATGAGATCTCAGGTAGCCATAGCAAATTGGTTTTTGCAAGTACCAACTTTACAGAGTTTGGGTGGCAGTCCAAAGGGGTAAGTAACTATCTTCTGCAAATTGGGAGGTATTTCTATACAATGTACTTCAGCTCATAATTACAAGTGGAAAATATGTGTTATCATTTAGGTGGTTGGGTAATTTCAGTTGATATTTTGGAAGAAAGAGTAGTTCTATGATGTATCCTTAGAGGTCATTGGGTTAAGTGCTTCTTTAGATGTCACTAAATTGAGTACTTTATTGGGATTCCTTCTATAACTTGTTGTAATGAACTGAAAAGAATAAAAGGACTATATATATATATTCACTGTGATCAAAGGCTGCTTATAGAATCAGATATAGTGATTTTTGAATATGACCAGACCAGAATACCTGTTATTTAAGAAATAGTACAGCAACTAATAAGAATTTTTATTTGAATTATTATAACAGCTGGTTATAATTTAAAATATACTTTTTTCACTTTTTATTCTGTCTTCTTACTTTGTATTGTTCTTCATAACCGGTACTTCTATCATTCAGTTCTAATTCTGGTGTCACTAATTCACCCATTGTTGCTTTATCAATGTACTTAAGAAACTATTAACTGGTTTCTGGAAGTTTTTTTTTTCCAAAGCATTTATTTCTCTTTATGATCAATGTTAATATTGGATAGAACAGTTGACTATCAACAGATATGCAAAATGTCTCCTTTGTAGTTATCTTCTTTAGAATCTATTTTGTTTTTATAAAAGAAAGAGATTTTTTTCTCAATACATGGTTCTGTTGTGATATAACAGTTGGTTCATACCAGAAATTATTTTTTGTTAATTTGTATTGACATTGCATTTAATTTACATCTTGCTTCATGATCTAATTCCTGTTGTCTTCCTTTAAACTTTCTGAAATGTGACTTGCTCTTGGCATCATAATGTGACTTAATGAAGAATAAAATCTTATACAGTGTGACTTTTTAAAATTTATCCAGACATTTCAGGACAGCTAATTGTATAATTTCCTCATTTTAATATAATAATGTAAACTAGTGATGAGGAATAGCAATTTTATTATGGCCACAGACCAGCATTACAAACAAAAAGCATTAAAAAATAAAATGAAATAAAATAAAAAAGACAATATAAAAATTAACAGTTAGTGGTGAATTGGCCCGGGCACTCAAAGTCTGCCTAATTTTGCAGATTGTATAACAAAATTTGGCTACATTCACAAAGACTACATCAGACAAACTCATGAGGTGAAACTCTAGATCTATAATTCTTTGTAACTGACATGGAAATATTGGTTAAATTTGAATTTCAATTTTGGCAGAGTCTTTTACAAATGTATACAGTTAAATCTATAACCTACCTATTTGGATGAAAATTAAAGGAGTCTAATGCATTTTGTGCTATTCCCATTATTCACGTATTAATTAATATCAATGGAATTTGTTTCCAGATAAAGAATGTGTATAAATTTTAATTTTTTCCCTTGATAGCTACTAGGATTATTATTTTTACCTATAGGTGAAAAGCCTTAGGCTTTTCCTGAAGGCTGATGGTAAAGCTTTTTGAATCCCACCACTGGCCACCTCCTCTTTGAGCAGGAGTTATGAATCTAGGAGAATCCTGAAGTTGTGCACTTTGTTTGTCTCGGGCACTGCCACTCCATCTAGAAAAGATGATAAGCTTCCATTTCCCGAGGCTCAGTACATTTTATCAGGGTTCAGTTTATATATCTCAATGAGTTATATCTACTTTGTTATTACATTTATCTAAATAAAAATATTAGAAAGAAGCTTCAGATCAAATGTTGAAGTGCTAAGTTCTTTTAAATGGTAAGAGAATGATTTCCTTAAAAATTGCCGAGAAGTCTTTAGCAAGGGATCTGTGAAAAGAGTTTGTTACAGAATTGATGTTTTGATTGCACATTGGAATATCTAAACATTGTTTCAACTTGAATTAATTTAATGCAGCCAATTTATACATTCTAATGATAATTGTCAAGAGGAAAATAATCAAGTAAAAGCATGTTGCAAAGGCTGAAATTAAATGATTATTTTGGATATTAAAATGAGTGTATAAATGGCTGCATGTCAGCTAGCGATAATTTTAAAGAGCAAAGGTTATGGATTAAAATTGTACACATAATTCTTTTTCACTTCCAGTGTGCAGCAGTTCCATACATTCTTTAAAAGAGGTAGTCTATTCAAAGTTACAACAGCACTGAAAAAAGTGACTTCTGACTGTTTTTCACGCTTACGACCATTGCAACAGCCCCATAGTCATCTGATCAGAATTTGGACACTTAGCAACTGGCATGTAATTATGATGGCTGCTGTGCCCTGGGATCATGCGATCACCTTTTTCAACCTCTGACAAGCAAAATCAATGGAGGAGATTCACTTAACAACCAAGTTCACCTATTAACTGTGCAAGAAAAGTCATAAAATGGGGCAAATCTCATTTAACAATTGTTTTGCTTAGCAGCAGAAATTTTGGGCTCAACTGTAGCCAGGTCCACTTGTATGAATTTATCTTAAATGACTTGCAAGTTAATATAGTTCAAATGACTGGAATCCTTAAAGCATTTTTCACAGAAATCAGATTTCAGAGCAAATATTGGGTGGCTTATATTTTGCATAATAACTGTGCTACATTTTAAAAATGGAAGGACTAAAATAATATTTATTTTTAGGTGACAATCTTATCCCTGCCAAAGAATACACACGCTCAAGTAGCATGGATTCCCTATCTTCTCAGTCTCCCACAACCGCTGCTCCTACCAGCCCTCAAGACACAGAGAAAAATAATCTCATAACTGACAGTGGCAATCCGTAAGTACATATTTTTTGTTTGAAAGTCTATCTGCTGTTCAAAAAACTTGTAAAGTACAGATTTCTTGTTGTCTTATAGTATTTGTAAGTACCAGAAATGTGGAAATTAATTTTGTTAGTTCCTTTTCAAGTTCCATGCAACAGTTTTGCTAATTTCTTTAGATTTAATTATTTAAATGATTTTGTAAATTCTTGATTGCTTAGAGCCCCTTCAAAATGTCTTTAAAACATTTAATTCAGTTTTAAAAAGGGACTCATTACATGCATTTTAAACATATAGTCGACAGTAGCTGAAATTATATTTGGGCTATTTTAGAGGTTTGTAGTGTTTGGTTCTTGCATGAGAGGGGAACCCTTTAAAGTTAGATGTTTACATCATAATTCCTCCTCTGTTTGGCAGACTACAGAGGAAATAAACATTCAATCCAATCCCCCTGTCCCTCAGCAATATATTTAATATTATAACTTTTTTATTCCTAATTGTCACAGCAGAAGATAGTGGCTAGATGGACTTGCTGGTTTTGGAAAAGCTAAACAGGATCATTCCTGTTAAATTAATGTAGAAGAGACCTCCAGCAAATACAGAGTTAGGGACTATACAGTTCTCCTCCCCCTCCCTCCAAAAAATAAAGTTAAGGTAATCACTTTCATATTGTTTCCAAGAAAGCTTTATGGACACATCTAATCCCCAGGATTTATGTTCCTTTCAATATTTCAACTCAATCCCTAATTAATCCACAGATTTTTACAGGAATGTTTGTCCCATTAACATTTTGATTACTAATAATTTGCGTTTAGGAAATTTTGTCAGGATGTTCATATTTTAGAAAGCACAGAGAAGCACGGTCTATTTTTGTGATTAACATGAAGTTTTTAGAGGGAAAAGCATTGCCTGGAAAGCAATGTTTTTTTCCTTCCTGCACCCAGTAAAATTCAGTTTAAAAATTCACCTCTGTGTATAATTATTTGAAAAAGAAAAATATGGAATCACAGTGACAGCCACAGTGGAAGATTGAAGACTGTGCAGTTGCAAAGACTTTTTTGTAGTACAGCCCAGGGTAAGATTCTATTCTGGGTTAAGATTTACGTGAAAAGTACAATTCACTTTTCAAAGGAGTGAACCTTTTACTGCCATTCAGAACTCCCAGAAGAAAGCTTGCCTAAACTTGTTGCTTATTAAAATTTTACATTACAATTATGATAAATATCTCATCTGATTATGCTTTTGGGCCTTCTAAAAGCATTCTTCTCTTTCTGCCATGTCTATAGTCAATGTAATTCATACTTGACAAATTTCCTATATAACTTTGTCTCAATTCATATACAGATTTCGGTTGACATGTGTTCATGTTATTTAAAATAAGACAAGTGAAACCCATGTATTTAATACAGTATATTATGAGATCTTAATTAAAACATTTAAATGTTTTAATCAGTTTATTATTCAACATACATAATACTCAGTATACTAAATATTTTGGACACTTGAACTTCAGTAATATTAATTTAATTTTAAGCATATTGTTAATATTTTAAATAAAACTAGGATATAAATTACAAACAGTTTTAAAAAATAATTAGCTGTAAAATTTATAGAAGTCTACATTTGACAGAAGAGATACATGCTTACAAAATCTTTTACATGCCCTATCTTGGGAGAACAGAATTGGTCTTTCTCCAACATGGCGTAGAAATGATGGTCTTGTTCAGAAGGAGAACATTCAACAGGGCACTTTCTGGACAATTTAACATGGTTCAGGCTTTTAACAGGACACTGAGTTCTTTAATTTGCCATGCCCTAAGCCAGTAGCACTTTAAAGATTAATACCAGCTCTTAAAATTATCGTAGCTAATGCAGATCTTATCCTAGGGTTAGGGTTAGGATTGTTCGATCACAATTTCTTTTTCACATATTACACCAATTATTACTTTGATATACTTTTCAAGCATAATCCATTGTGGTGTCTGTAACAGTTATCAAAAAAGGATGTTAGCATGACTAAGCATTACCAATGTTGAGCTACCAGCTCAAAAAGAATTTTGCAAGGGTGCCCAGCTGACACCTTGAAGCCAATGACAGATGAAATCAAGTCAAATTCCTAGACTGTGAGCCTGCTGTTTCCAGATATACAACCCTTTTAAAATCAGGCTGAACCTCAGTCCCTCTATTCCAGGTTCTTCTTTACCATCAGCACTTCTGTCTTACCATAAGCTGAAAAAGCATTTTTTAGAAAGTATTATTATATTATCATTACAATTCTCTTTTTTCTTTTTATTAGTGCTAGTTATTGTGCTGAAGCTAGTTTTTAGGTTCCACTTTGGTGGGAAGGTAACAGTGCTCTGAAATGTCATGATGGCCACATAAACATCAATTTTCGGCTGGGATGGCCTCCTGCAACACTGCCAGTAAAAACAGAGCTCAGGAGGGCCGCCTGCGGCCCTTAAGAGCTCTTTTTTCAGCTGTCACAGCCTCCTGCAACTCTCTGCCAGTGAAAATGGAGCTAAGGCGGACCACACACGGCCATCCTGAGCTCCGTTTTTGCTGGTTGTGACGCCACAGCCATCCTTCGCTGTTTCCAGGACAGCCCCATGAACCAGATCTAAACAGCTGGCTCACAGGCCTTGACACCCCTGATATATAGCCTTTCCCTGATTAAGTTGAAATTTAGGTATGATGATTGGAAAAATCAGTAATCAGTAATTTGTGATGATACCTTAATGCATAACTCGATAAAATAAACAATTGTATCTTGTTTAAAAAAACAAAATTAAAATGCTTAACTTTTTCAAACTTCTCAGGAAGAATACCCAATATACATCAACTTTATATTAATTTTAGGCTTGCTTTTTCTTGGCCTTATGTTTTATCGTGTTTTATGGGTAAGACAGTCCTTATTGGATTGGCTGCAGATTTAGTTGTATACTATTTTTGTGCTAGTTGGTATCTGTCTTTCTGTCTGTAGTCCATCCACTCTCTCTATGCTTAAACTGATTAAGAAATAGGTATGAAATATTGTTACATTAGTACACCTGGAAGTTATCAACAATATGCTATTGAAGCGTAGAATGACCATACTGTAGATACATGTATATTTTGATTTTTGTATGTAATGGACCTTATCTGCCTTAATTTCCTTTAATCAAAATAATTAGCCACTGCCCTTAAAATATGAAATCCAATTATTACCCAAGTAATAGAGGTTAAAGAAAAATTATTATTTTCCTGTTTTTGTTTTTATTTAACAGCATATGCTCCCACTCAATGTAAATACTTTACATGCAAGAAACATTTACATCTTTATTCCCTTATTCAGTTTTAATTGAATTGTGGAGTCCTGTAAACAAAGACAGGTTATGTTGTTCTATGAAACAAAATAAACTTGTCCAAAAGTTGGCATAAATTATTTCCTTGGCTTTTGTCTTCTGCTTTACTTGCTCACTGATTCTTGAGATAAAGGAATTCTATTTAGCAAGGTCACCCTGGCAACAAGTCAGGTAATATCCAATAAACATTCTTTTCCAATATTTAGTTCCTGAATATCAGTTAAGATTCTAATTTAATTTTGTCAAATTTCCAAGTTGAACTTTTAGAAATGGAATTATATCTTATAATAATTTCTCCTTGTCAAAGAAATGACCAGCAAATAATCTTTCTTCTTTAATAGATTTCCACATTCATCCTTAATTACTATTTTTTCATACTAGCTATGAAATATGAACTGCTCATATTGCTCTTCAATACTTTACCTTACTGTAATATTTATCTTTCATGAATTACCATTTCATAAGCCAAATACAGAAACTTAATTTACTTTTTTAATTGCAAAATCTCTTCTATTTTAAAAGATAAAATGGTAGAACCATCTTCTAGGACAGGGGTCGCCAACCTTTTGGACCTCAGGGACCACCAAACTCATAATTTTAAATCCCGGGGACCACTGATATGAATTTTGACAAATGGTGGCTTGCTGATGTTGGTAGGAGAGAGACAGAAAGAGACAAAGAGACATCTGATCTAACCCCTCTCTCTCTCTCTCTCTCCCCCCCCCCCC
>BHFT01030216.1:0-12852 GCA_004320025.1 Laticauda laticaudata | reverse complement strand
CTAAAGAAGTGGCAAAAAATTCTGGCATGTAAAACAGAACGGAAAAGAATGGAAAAGAACGGACGTGGGTAGATACTGGTAGGCGGGGATAGTTAACCGGAATGTTCATGTAGAGCAAGCCTAGTGGATGGAGGCGGATTGATACCTCGCGGAAGGGCTTCCGGGGGAGAATTTGGAAGCGCGGATGATAGAGGAAAGGGGCGGGTGCATAGGGCAGATGAACGGAGATTGCATCAGCGGGACACCTATAGGAAACAAAAGGGGGGATGCCGACGCGGATGTAATATCGGGCATTGCAAAGGCCGTTCACTGCGCATTGCCGTGGGAGTATGAATTGTTAGTGCAGCTACTAGGCGGGATATAATAGGCGATGCCAACGACGCATGCAGTCCAGTCCATACAGGGAGAAGAGAACGTGCTGGCCACATATACTCTTGGCACGGGAAACATCAAATGGTTCGTACAGTCAGGCAGGACGAGAAGCCGTGGTTACTCCAGGTTCAAGCGCCTGGCAAAGGTGAATGTAAGGCTCTAGAACCGACAGATCCCACCCCTGGCACTTTGACGTCTGTATATTCTAGACTGCTGACTGCTCTTTGTGCGGACGGTCCAGCTCCAAGGCCTCAAAGCCCTGCGTGCTAAAGGCCGCTGCTGCTCCACAGCTGCAGCGCCCACTGGGGCCCTGCTCCAAGCCCCCTGCCAGAGGGTAGGCAACGAGGCCAAGGGGAGGAGAAGGGAGAGGAGGAAACAGTACACCGTTTTCCGAGGAGCATGAAGGATGAGTGGCTGGAATGGCTGAGGGAGAACGAGTAGCCCTCTGGAGAAAGGGCCCAACAGACTGGTATCGCGACGGGCCACGGAAGAAAGAAAGCAGGCAGCTTGGGAGACAACAAGGCAGACAGCCTGGGGCTCGATAAAGTTTTCCCTGGAGGGTGGATGACTTCCGCCACCGAGGAGCAGTCCCCCCCCTCCTGAGACCCCCTCTCCCTCAGACAGGCCACAGATACCAGTAACCTCTTCCGAGCAGGAGCCAGGCTACCCTGGTCCAGGCAGGTTGTCTTTGCAGAGGGCCCCACAGCAGAGGCCCCCCCAACATGTGCTGACTCCCCATGTGCCGGTGGAGCTTGGAGGGAGTCCCCGTGGAGGATGAACGGCCTTGCTATCTACAAATGGAAGAAGCAGCTAGGACACCAGAGGCCAACACACCCCACCCCCAGTCCAGAGGATGCAGGCACGAGAGGACAGACTGGAGGGCCAGGACCACAGGTATGTCTGTGTGGAGAATCAGCAGAGGACACAATGAAGACCAGGCAGCAGAACTTGTTCTCTCAGGGGCAATCCACTTGGACAGAGCATCTCAGGCCGGAACATCTTCACGGTTAATGTGAGCCAGACCCTGAGGACCTGCCCGAGGCCCAGTACCAGGTATGAAAGCGATATGAAGATCAGCAGCAACGTCTGCAGCAGACGCGCTCAAGGCCCGAGCTGAAGCTGGCTCCTCCAGCAGTCCAAGGTTGTCCTCCGCTCCATGCCCCGGGCCGAGCTGTCACACGCCCTTCCAGCCGCTTTCAACAGCCCCTTCACCTTACCAGGCTACAGACTAGCCAGGACTTCCCACATCAGAAGCGAACTTCTGCTCAGTCCAGGCCCAGGTTTCATTCGCACACCACAGACGCCAGTCCTCACCCCAGCTGGGCAGACCAGACAGCCCCACTACACATCCTGCAACCCGTATCCTCGCACCCCAAGCGGATGACAACGGATGGAGCCACCCCCCAAATTTTGCTCGTCCGCTGTGTCCTTTATGCATACGTTTTGCGTCCATCAGCCAGTGGGACCGGGCCTTAAAGATCGACCATTTAATATTTTTCTGTGCCAGCACCATTGTTTGTATAACATTATTACAATATTCACTTTTTCACAATTTCAGTTTTTAACTTGGTCAGTGCTTGTTCTTGATTATGATTACATAATCAGCCAATGCACACTTATCAGCTTTGATAGTTCGTTTGACCTGAAATGAACCTCTGCCTCCATTTCTATGGGGCAGATATAATCACTACAGGGATGAATGCACAGTGAATTGTCATCAATTTTCTTGTTTCTAGAGCTCAGTTTTCCCAGCTATTGCTGTTATTTGTTGCTTTATGATTTCCAAAGCTTCAATTTTTGGTGCTAAACCAATACTTTTTATTAGTTTATGTATTTGTTTGTGTAGATTCTTACATTCTTCCATTTTTCATCTTTCATGATTTTTAAATTACTTGCAGCTGATCTCAGTTTTTTTTATCTTGGCCTCCAATCTGATTTTCCATGTTGGGATTAAATATGATTATTATTTATTAACTTGTACACTGTCCAAGTTACTCTGGAAGCCTCATACAATCAATGAAATAAATTTCATAAATTATGAGACCCTTAAGAACCCTTCCTTCCTTCCTGTTTTTAATACATGTAATATAAAATCTGAAAGTAAAAGGATCATTTGTAAGCATAAGGTTGTTTTGTGTATTGTTCAGATGTAATTTGTTCTAGAAAACTTTTATCAAGAATAAATTATTGGTGCTTTAAATAAATGGGCAGGCTGGTTGATTCTGCTATAAATAATTTCACCTAGGTTATTCAATAGTAACATACACACACTCACACACATATATATGTCACTATCCCATACATACATAAATACATACATACAAGATTGCCTAAAAGAAACTGTCATCTTTTTGTTTGGAGTGAGAAACAAAACTCCTAACCACAGGACAGTAATATCATAAAACTGATTCAGACAGAAATTCCGGTTTTGTTAAATGGATCGACCCATCTTGACAGTTAAAACTGATCTCAAAGCAAAACTTTTAGAGTTGAGTGGGGTTTTTTGGGTGTGCTAACAGTTTCAATTGTTCCACGCCTCTTTGCAAATGACCACAATATACCCTCACTCTTTTTGAGATTAGCAGAAAATGAGACCCAGACAAGAGAACCGTTATTCTCCAACTGTCAGAGTAGGGAAGAAAAATGAACCTGAAGACGGTCTTTGCAACCACCACATAATCAGAAGCTGCACGTTTTGCTACAGTGTGAACAGAAACACAAAGAAGCAGAAGATATCCCTTTCTTTGGAACCCTGGGCTCAACGTACCATATATGAAGAAGGGATTAATATATCCAAATAATATATCCCATAATTGAGAGATGTGGTGTCTCAAAATATCTTACAATCAAATATAAAAGTTTCATTTATAGAAAATATTTTAACCCTGTGAATAAAGACAAAAAAGTCCCTTGTCTTGTGGGACTTAAGGAGAAAAGAAAGTAGGCATACATTGCTTCTGAAAATATGTTATTCACAAAGTTAAAAAACAAATTCCCAAAAAGAGAAAAAATATAAGAAACAAAGCAATACTAAGTAAGACATTAAAAAGTGCATTTTAAAAACATAGGTTGTCCCGCTTGGTTGAATACAGCGCTATTTTACACACACACACACATACACACAAAACTGCTTCTGCAAAACAATATATTGACCACATTTTGTCCCAAATAGATAGTCCTCAACTTATGACAATTCAGCCCAAATTTGTTCTGAGACAGTTGTTAAATGAGTTTTGCCCCATTTTACAACCTTTTTGCCACAGTTGTTAAGTGAATCACTGAGTTGGTAACATAATTGTTAAGTGAATTTGGCTTCCCCATTGACTTTGTTAGGTCACAAAAGGGGATCACAGAACTGCGTGACACTGCAACCGTCATGAGTCGGTTGCCAAGGGTCTGAATTTTGATCATGTGACTAGGGATACTGCAATGGTCACAAGTGTGAAAAATGGTCATAAGTCACTTTTTTCAGTCATCATCGTAACTTTGAACAGTCACCAAATGAATGGTAGTGAGGATTGCTTGCATACACAATTTGGTGCCCTTGAACACTAATGTGCTGAAGCACTCATGATGTGTGGTGCCTGGCTGATTTTCTGATTCAGCTAGATTACATAATTTTTAGGTTGTTTTAATAAGTAAATAAAAAAGCACCAAGCCTCTTGCATCATCTCTTTTTACCAAGATTTCTTCTCAGCACTATATAAATACACAAAAGATTTACTCGGTACATATATTAGTTTTCCCCGTCCAACCAGAGGTAATCCTAGGTTGCATCAGTGGTAGTATAATCTATAGATCAAAGGGGAGGTTATAGATCAAGAGGTGTGTGTGTAACTCTCCTTTGCTTTGAATCATATTGGAACACCGTGTCTATATTTGGAGCCACTGACAATTTGAAATATGTCCATAGAACAGCATCTAAGATAATAAAGGGCTTAGATTTAAAAAAAAAAAACTTATGAAGAACAGTTAGAGGCATTGGGTAAATTTATGTTTATATCTGCAGAGAGATTTGACAGCTGCCTTTAAATATCTGAACCACAGTCACGTAGAAGATGAGATGGAAGTGTTCAGCATTGTGCCACAGGCAGAAACAATGGGTTTAAATTACAAGGAAGCGAAGTAGATTTTAGTTAGGCATCAAGAAAAGTTTTCTTTTCTGTTCAACAATGTAAAGTGACCTTGGATGAAATAAAGACTGCTGTTTGCTGGAGATGTTTAAGTGGCATTTGGATAGCCATCGATTGATGGTCTTTGTGGATTCCTGTCCTGGGCAGGCAAATTAGAGTAGATGATGTCCAAGCTTCCTTCCGAAAATCCTTATATTCTATTATTCCACCAGACTAGCAGATTGTCATCTACATCTGGGCTCTTCTATGTGCTACAAAGAATATGGTTGCACTACAGGATTCAGAAACAAAAATATTCCCAAGAACATAAAGTACATATAGTTGCTCCAGGCAGAAGGCAAATGGAGTTGAATATCTTTGTTCTTGAAGACATGAAAATAGTGCAAGGGGGAGACCTATGGAAATACTTAATGCGATCCATTTGTTTTCATCTTTAGTGAAGTTATAAAGGTACTGAAAAAAGTGACTCAACAACCAGACCTCATACGTACGACTATTGCAGCAAGCCTGAGGTCACATGATCAGCATTCAGACTCTTGGATAACAGATAACAGATAATCAGAGTTGGAAGGGACCTTATAGGTCATCTAGTCCAACCCCCCCCCACCCAAGCGGGAGACCCTACACCATTTCTGACAGATGTCCAATCTCTTCTTGAAAGTCTCAACTGATGGTGCTCCCACAATTTCCGAGGGCAACTTCTGTTCCATTGGTTGATTGTTCTCACTGTCAGAAAGTTTCTCCTTGTTTCCAGGTTGAATCTCTCCCTGTTCAGTTTCCATCCATTGTTCCTTGTCTGGCCTACTGGTGCTTTAGAAAATAGATTGACCCCTTCCTCTCTGTGGCAGCCCNTGTTTTATAGGCATGAAATGAAATTAAGCCCCTCCCCCCAAATTAAGGCCTATATTAAAACATGCAAAATAGGGGGGTTGGTGGTGGGGGGCTTGCCGTTAGGAAGTACTTTTGTTGCACACCCAGATATGGTGATACCTGTGTTGACCCCGATATGAAGTTTCCCATCAATGCCAAGGTCAATATCCAAGCCGTCGCTGCCCACCCGCCCAAAGATGCAAGGGGGGGAATTAAGTCACTCCCAAAAAGACAGCCTAGCCATTTTTTCGGGGCTCAAAAAAAAATAAGCCCGGCCTTATTATATGAGAAACACGGGTATCATGTCTCCCCTGGCCCTTCTCTTTATTAGACTAGCCAAGCCAAGTTCCTGACAATCAGCAAGATGGTTGTGGCATCCCAAAGTCACATGCAATTTTTAACCTTCCCATCCAACAAGCAAAGTCATTAAGGAAAGCTGGATTTGCTTAATGACAGTTGGCTCACTTAAGCACGGTGTTTTGTTTAAACAACCGTAGCAAAAGCAGTCATAAAATTGGGCATGACTCACTTAGTGACCCCCTTGCTTAGTGATGGAAGTCTGGGTTCCATTTGTGATTAGTAAATTGAGGACTATCTGTATGCCCATCCATCCTTACCACTTTCCTTTTTTTCCCAGTAAGCTGAAGTTTTGCAAAATACTGTTGTGATTGATGTCTAGTAAGAATAGCCAAGCAGAATAAATGGGAGCCAGGAAAAGAAGTCCCATTCATTCCACTATGAAATAGTTTGTGAAAAAAAAAACAAAGTGCCTTTTCAAATTCTTTGTATCTCTAATTCTGTGATATCATAATGCACATATAATAGGGGAGGGCTTGCATCACACTGCTTGTGCTGTTCAGCCCCTACACTCAGATGGTGTTTGAAAATCCATTGTGGATTTTCTCCCTCATCCAGTTACACTGACCAGCAATTGTACTGGTGGGCTCTACTTTCTCTCTGGTTTTTTAAATTCCCCCAAAGCAGCCTTCCATAACCTTGCACCCTTCAGCTGTATTGGATGCAATTCCTGTAATTCCCAGGACAGAAAAATGGTCTGAAAATACAATTTTGAGAGTGGCTTGTAGTTACTGACAAAGTTCAGATATTGTTTGTATGGTAAAAAATGTGATCATTTTGATTTGTGACAAAATATAGTATTGATTCTTTTTGTTTTGAATTAATCCCAATCTGCATAGCCATTGTTCATAACACAAGAGGCTCAAATGGTTGAACTCCAGCCCTCATAAGATTAGCCACCAAGTCTGTGAACACTGTAATCTAGTATTTGGCATTGTGCAGGTTTCACGTCTTTTCTGAAGTCAATCAAACCTGTCTAAACTGGTGACCGATTCTTAAAATTCAATATAGGCTTAGCTCAAATCAGACACAAAACTTTACATTTAAAATGATAAAATAGCACATAGGCTGGTAATACTCAATTTACAGCCACAATTTGAACCAGATTTTCTGTTGCTACTAAGCAGGTTGTTTGTTGAGTGAATCATGCCCGATTCTTTGATCCTTTTTTTGCCAGTTAAGTGAATCACTGTAGTTATTAAGTGAATCATACAGTTGTTATGTGAATCCACTTTCCCCCACTGACTTAATTCATTGGAAGCCAATTGGGAAGGTTGCAAAAGCCAATCACAAGTGCTTGGGATACTGCAACTATTATAAATCCATGCCAATTGCTAAGTGCCTGAATTTTGATCATATGACTGGGGATATTGGGGTTGTCGTAAGTGAGAGGACCAATCTTAAATCACTTTTTTAAAGTGCTGTTGTAATTTCAGTCATTAAACAAATAGTTCTAAGCCAAGGACTGCCTGTACTCAACTGTTTCCCACATTTTGTTTCATCTGGGCTACATAAAGGGTAAGAGTTCAACTTTGCAGAGGGGAAGAATAGATAATAACTTAGATATACTTGAGCTTAAAAGTATGTAAAACCCATCTTAAATCTGAATTTGAATCCATTACTGCTACATATTGAGGGATGCAACATACACTCCCCAAATAGCATAAAGATTAAAAAACGTTCAAAAAAGCTGTTCCAGGTGAACATGCCTTTGGATGGCATATTTCAACTCCGTATAAACACCCTTTGTGGAGGGAAAATTCCAGGACTTTGGAACAATTCAGAACTTTGCATGATACAATTCAGGAAGAGAAATGTGTATCTATAGACCACAGCAGAATCTCCTATGCCAACTTGCAATATTATAGTATCTATACTATACTAGTATAGTAGATAGTAGATAGTATATACTGTAGTATATAGTGTACTATATAGTATACTACTAGTATCTAGCAATATTATAGTATATATTATCTATATATAGTTACTGTATATGAAAGTTAAAATACAAAATGCGATCATTAGCAAAATAACATTTAGGTATACAGCATGTTCACAGAATGATCTCTAGCACTCAAGAATAATCACACCCATGCTTAATACAGCATACAATTATACTAGAGTTGATCAGTTCTATATACTTTGTTCAAATTTGGCATTAAAGTATCAAGATCTGAATCTTGAAATTAGAACTATAACAAAATATCAGTGGACATGGGTGCTTCTTAAGGGGCTATCACATGGAACATTGGGGGTGAAGCATTTCAACTACAAGATCCCTAATCTAATTGTCCCCTGGTCCAAAAAAGTTGCAGTATAGCTATTGTGAATATCTGAAAACTTGTAGCAAGTATTTTGTCACAAACTGCCTTGGTAAAGTACCTGTTCCTCACAACAGTTTTGATTAAAATGAATCTTCCCAGAACATTGGTTTGAACTTGTTTATTGACAGGAAAATGGACTGCAATTGTGTTAATTTATGGTTCTAAACTCATTTGGTTACCTCCATGCAAAAAAAAAGAGTAGCTAAACAAAACATTAATCATTAATATTAATTAACTACATTAATTTTCATTACCATGCCAGTTCCAAACTCCAAATTGTGTCACATATGGCCAAAACCAACAGGGCTCCAGCTGAGTTAAGTTTAGCAATGACTTTTAAAAAATTCAGTTCTAGTTAGGCTCAAGAGTAATTTACAACTTCCCGAAAAGTCCTTTAGTGAGAGCTTGGAAATGGGAACATTCCAGACAGTAGCCTAATAATTGGTGAATATGGAAACATAGGTTTGTGCAAAAAGTACTTAAGTTGCATTAGCTATGAATGCATTAAGTAAATAGCAGAGACAAGCTTGGGGGAATCCAGAAGTCATCATGTTCTCAGCCACTGTATTCTGTAACCCCTCCATGGGTTATCCCTTCCATAATGGATAAGTTAGATAGACCAACTTTCTATTGACGTTCATGGAGTCAAGCAATTCCATATCTTCTTTTGCAAGCCTAAAATCAAAGACCTGGAAATCAATAATGAAAGAATAAATTCAATGCATTATATTAAATGTTTTTTTTACAATCAATCCACTGCACAATCAATTTTTCTTCTGCATATAAACTAGTATTACTTTTATTGGAGAGATAGGTGTTTTTCCTTCAAGCTTGGATGTAGAAGTCTGTGAGAGAAATTGCTGCTGTTCCTGGTAGGTAGACTGATCATACTTTCATCTCCAGCAAATAGATTCCCCTCCCCCCTCCTTTGTACTGTTTCAAAAACCTGCAAAATTAATTTGATCAGAGATCATAGCAAGATGAAAGAACTGTTCATTTCTGAGGAAGCAAAACTTTACACAGTTTTTCAAGCGTCTTAAAAGGCTGTCATGTCCAAAATTCAGTGGTCAGGAACCCATTAGAAGAAACACTCAAATTTACTTAAAATACACTTTTGTTTAGGCATTATGAGAGCTTAAATAATATTTCAAGTTATAAAGCATCATTGAACCCCATTGGTATACTATCCTTTTCATATTGTCACTATTATGGTATTTTTATATTTGAATGGTATCAAATACAGTATGTAAAATGAAATAAATTCATTTATTACAGAAGACAGGTTTTCCAAATATATTGTTGTTATATTAATTGAATCTGACAGTTATCTATAAAAACAAAAGAAACAGAAATTCTTAGAAGGAAAAATCATTCCAGTAAAGTTTTGTCCTAATTAAACTCTCCTGTAAGAGCTGACTGTTTAAAGAGATTTCTCTCTGGTCCTGAACAGTAGTTCATCAAATGGGAAACAGAGCCTTAAGAATAAGATAAAACAACTGAAAACTAAATGTCCATCAATCTTTCAAATAAAATGGCAGAAAAATGACTATTCAAAACAAAACAGAATAGTTCCAAAAATGTTCCATTAAAAAAGGATACATGATAAAAATGGATGAAATGACAAGTTGTGCCAGCTGAATGCAACTTTTACCACCTGAAATCTTCCAAGATATTGTGATTCAGATGCAAACATTACATCAAAGAAATGTTATGATTTTTTTTTGTTAATCTTGCCAAGGTGGCATGTAGCCAGCTGATACTTCCAACTTCTCCCTTCAACCAGGGGTGGGATTCAAATTTTTTAACAGCCGGTTCTGTGGGCATGGCTTAGGTGGTAGGCGTGGCTTGATGGTCATGTGACTGGGTGGACATGGCTTGGTGGTCATGTTACTGGCTGGATGTGGCCAACTCAATATCACTCACATCGAGGCATGCATCTCCTCGCCTGGCCTCTCGTGACTGTGGGAATGCTGCAACAGTCGTAAGTGTGAAAAATGGTCATAAGTCACTTTTTTCAGTACCATTATAACTTTGAATGGTCACTCCATACAAGCAAAATACCAGCAAAGGAGGGGAAAAACTCCAGAGATATTCCTGAGACAGGAAGTCTAGTCCTTCAAAGAATGTAAAAAGGGTTAATGGAGAGGCAGTTTCTGTGAGCAACACCAGAATGTTTCCTTCCTGCCTTCCTTACAGGATTAGGCCAGTAATTTCTTCTAACAACTGGTTAACAACTGAACTGCTTAGAATGTTCGCAACCGGTTCTAGCGAATAGATGCATGGTAGAATCCCACCCCTGCCTTCAACTCAAATTGCATCATCTGAATATTGTTTTTTCAAATAGCTTCTTAGGGATTGACACTTAATTCTCTGCCTTCTTAAATAACCTCAGCCTGCGATCCAAACGAAGCAGTATGAAAATAGAATAAAATCAAGGCATCTTCAAAACTAAAAGGCTGCAATTTGCTTTTCAAATCACAAAAACAAATGAAGCCTCTGCCATAGAAGATTATTTCAACATAAGTTTATGGCAGCAAAATTACTATATGCACCAAGAGGAAAGATTTCAATACTGCCCACTGAGGAGGAATAGTTTGTGGAATTGATAGATCTTTCTGAGATGGATAAACTAACTTCTTTAATTAGAGAAAAGGCACTATTTACATTTACTAGAAACTTCTTAGGCAATTTTGCATTACAATGAAAAAATGAACTTGTGATTTATGGTTTTTATTATTAGACATGATAGATTATAGAAAGAAGGGTATTATAATATAACTTTAGAGAGGTTAAAATATAATTGTAATAACTGCTGTGAAGAATATTGGAAGCTGCTACTTTGTATCTTTTTCCTTTCCTACTTTTCTTTATTTTTTTTCTTTTCTTGCACTTTTTGATTTCTCTTTTTTCTTTTATTCTTTATTTTATATTTGTATTAGTTTGTATCTTTTGGAAAAGTTTTAACAATTTTACACAGACACACATATGTACAAGTGAAGCCCCCCCATACTACTGATGCATGAAAATAAAAAGTGTTCAAAATCTAATCACTAATTCTAATGTATTTTGAATGAACTCTCCAAAACTAGTGATACTGGTGCAAATAGTTATCCTTCTAAATCCTTTCAGATTTAGAGCCTTTTGAAGGGACTTTTGATGAATGCCAGATACCTGTTTTAATTTTCCAAATGAGATATTGAAAGAGAAAAGATACTCCTGTAAAGGAAAGATAAAGGAAGGTTTCCTCAAATATTTCACACAACTCTAACAGAGATTTAAAGGAATAAATTCAATTTTTCCCTTAGAAGTACTGAATTTTTCAGAAGCCTGAGAAGCATATTCAAGAATCTGATTTTTCCAAAGCAGTTGCCTTCACTGGAGCCTTCCAGAGTGAAGTAGGAGTCATCTGAAAATAAAACATGCTCATTCTTAGCAGATAATACAAAACGTTTTGACCACGGGCAGTGCTTTGTTTATACATCCACAAAAGAATTTTCATCCAGGAACAGAGCTTTCGAAAAAGAGTTGTCACTAGCTTTCCTGTCAACGTAACATCATTGTACCACTTTAAAAGGAAACAGACTGGTATTTACCAGAGCATATCAGGCCAGTAACACATATATTTTGACTCTGAGGGCTTCTGAACTTATAATTACTGCAGCCTGTTTACTGCCTATATAGTGGTGACATAATTATCTTTTAGCCTCAGTTGTGGGCTAGGAAAGGGGCAGGAGCATCTTCAATTCTCTGCAATCACATGTGAGCTTGGTTAGAAATCCCTTACGTGTGCATTTTAAAGCCACCACTGGTTTTATTTATTTATTTTTTGTTCAACCAAGGGTCTGAGCTACATTTCATCAAGATGTGGATGGAGGAGGGGGAGATACAACAAAGATGGAGGTGAAAAAAAAACAGGCCACTTAAAAATAAGAAGAAAATTAAGATTCAAATGGAAACAGAAAACTTTGAATGGATAGAGGGCCACATTCTTTCCATTGACTTTTAAAAACTGTTTTTGCTCTTTTATTCTTTAAAAAACATTGCCATTACTGCTCTAGCTAAAATTTGTGACATTTTCAGTATTCAAAGATGGCAGCCTTCTCACCAAATTTCAGGGCTCAGCATAATTATTTCTGTTCCAAGTATCATGATTAAAATGCAACCAATCTTTTAGTTTCTCTATGTGCAAAGCCTAAGAAGAGCACTATGTATGCATTAATTATGTTCAGCTGATTTATTTAATAGTGCTTCATTTAGATGGAAACAAACAAGTAAAAAATAGAGCTAAACCAAGGAACTGAAAGAAAAACTCCCAAAAAAACTTCTGGTTCAAAACTCTGGGTATCCGAAAGCTCTTCTCCTGAAACTGGAAAAGCCCCAATCCAAGCCTAACTACTTTTGTGTGTGTATCAGTGTTACATCCACAACAAAGAAGAGTGCTGCTCCACCCACTATTTTGTCTGCTTTGATCCCTCTGTGGATGTCACTGAACTGGAATTTGATTTTGGAAAAAAATATTATTCCCAAATTCATAGGAAATAGGTCTGATGGATTCACTTCTTGATTCCCGTGATTCCCTTCCCTGGAAAATTATGTTGATCCTGCTGCCATGGGTGGTTAAAAAAAACCAGGCTTTGGTCAAAAGTTGGTTACTATTTCTTGTATTTTCATATGCTTTCAAGTAAAATCAAACATCCTAGAGAAAAAGGAACCATATTATTTATATGTACATATATATATATATATGATATATATTTGTTTTTTTAAGTTTTCGTGGGTACTTACATGTGTGCTGT
>BHFT01030215.1:0-40686 GCA_004320025.1 Laticauda laticaudata | reverse complement strand
AAACAGAGGAACTGTGAGACACACTTCCATACAGAAGCCTGATGATGGCAGATGAGATTCTGCTGAAACGTATATATCCTGAAAAATATATGCATGTGAGAAAGAAAATGTATCACATATTGCTGTTTAAAGAAAGTACGTGATAAAGTGAACTTTGGATTTTTTTTGCAAGAGCTGAAAGCTGAAGAGTCGTATTGGGTGAAGTAACCCTTGTATAAGAAAGTAGAATGCTTAGGACATGCTNTTTGCAAGAGCTGAAAGCTGAAGAGTCGTATTGGGTGAAGTAACCCTTGTATAAGAAAGTAGAATGCTTAGGACATGCTTGGATATGAATTGGCTCCAGTTTAGAGTCTTGCAATTGTGATTGACCTCAACTCCGATTGCCCCAAGCCACTTGTGCCAGCTAAGGTGCTGAACATTAAAAACCAGCATGATTTGTTGGTGGGTGTGAGTTTGGCAAAGGCTTCTTTGCTCCAGTTAGAATAAAGCAGAAGTATGTGACACAGAATATCTAAAAGTATCTGTGGGTAAAATTCTGAGACCATTCTGTGTTTATGATGCTAGAAATAAAAATGGCCTGAACAACAACAACAATGACCAAAAAATCTGGAAGAACAACTAGAAGAGGAAGTGCTTTAAATCCTCTCCCCCCCCAACCCAATCCTGTACTTTATAATTTGTAGTGGTGGGAGAAATCCACCAATTTTGTAGCATTGTGTATTTTTTATCTTCTAAGTGAAGAAAGATTTGAAATAACTGAATGCAAATAATTCAACTGCATTTTTATGTATTATTTTTTCTTTGCATTTAACAAAAAAAGAAATGATCACACTGAAACATGATAGCTCATTATCATAATTGCTGCTTAACAGGATTTGTGCTGATGCAGTAGTCTCTCTTGTGATTTGTGAATCTCTGACTTTTTAACAGATATGGTGTATATATTATCTTGACATGAGCGGTGTGAAATGCAGAAATATTGTTCCAGGACACTGCATTTTTATTTTCTTTGGAGCAAAATACATAATAACATATGGGGTTGTCAGTTATCAAAGAAAGTAGTTAATGGTCAAGCTTGTCCTTTGCTTGTCTTGTTATTAATCAGACAATCCCGATCAGCATTGGAAAGCACAACATCTTGTATTGAAATCAATCAACCAGATGCATCTTTTTTGTCCATCTTTACTGACGTGACTGGAAAGGATTTGTACTAATATGTAGTCCAAATCCAATTTGTTAAGCATCAGTCTGGTCCATCATACATTACTGAGTACTAACAATTCATATTGTTGTTTGCATCAATGGTAAGCAAAGATGCTTATATGGGATGTAACAGACAAATTATTTCAGTCTCAGGCCAACTTTCATGAGGGAGTTATAGTAACAATGACAGAAAAGCGATACTGTCTATTGTTTCTTGAGGACAAGATCAGCAGGAAAGAGTGAAGATAAAAGGCATAGTGAAAAGCTGATGCTCTGTTCAGGTTGATGAGTTAGGAGTTAAGTTCTCTGTCTCATGGATAATGCTGTACACGTCTGGTGTGTGTGGTTTTTTTTTTTTTTTTNACACGTCTGGTGTGTGTTTTTTTTTTTTTTTTGTGTGTGTGTGTATGTTCATTATTGCTCCTCAGTGACCTTTTGTATTTGTTCATTTTTAGCTAACAGCACGATCCCTGCCTATGGTACAAACTGATGAGAGACTTCAACCCCTGCTCAATCACCTCAGGTAATGAAAACACAGTAGAACCTCAATTTAGTGGACCTTTTGGGGCCCATTACTTCTGAAGTCCCACAGTCTAACTCATTTGTACAAATCAGTTCTGGTTTGAGTAGCTGAGGGAATTTTATTTTTATTTTTTCAGATTAAAAAAATGTGAAGATATTTTTGTAGGGTCTGGTTGTTGCGCCTAATGGATCAATCGGCACTGTGTTCTGGCCCAAAGGCAGAATGGGATTGTTTTACTTCTTTCCATAACTGGGCCCATCTGCTCTGCCCGCAAAATAATCTAATGTATAGTGTATAATGTATTTACTGTATCGTGAAATACTAATGCAATATCAGGTGTTTTCAATTCAATGTATAGAATGTATAGAAGAGAAACTTTCTGACAGTGAGAACAATCAACCAATGGAACAGCTTGCTGTTGAAAGTTGTAGGAGCACTATAACTTGAGACCTTCAAGAAAAGATTGGACTGTGATTTGTCAGAAATGGTGTAGGGTCTCCCGCTTGGGTGGGGTGTTGATTACTATAAGGTCCTTCCAACTCTGATTATCTGTTATCTGTTATCTAAATGTGAAGAATGTGTGTTTGTGTTTATTTTCATAGTCACAATCTACACTGAAGATGGTATTTAATTTCATTATACGAGGTGCAATGATAATAAAGTAAGCTATACTAATCCTAGGGACAGGGTGTGTGAAGAGCTCATATACAGAAGAGAACTCTGCTATTCTTTAGACTGCAAACCATGGAATTTACAGGGGAAGGCAATAAAAAGTGTTTTAAATTAAAAAAAAAGAATAAATCAGATATTAATAAACTTTTTATTTACAAATGGTTAACTTGGCAATAGATTCATTGCAACTTTATCTTCAAAGATACTATTTCAATACTTGCTTCCACAAAGAAGAAGTAATTTGAGTGTTTTTACATAATGAACGTGCCATGACAGATAATTAGCAATATTGTTGACATACAACATCTGTTTCCAGTCAACACTTCAGATTTATCCCTTAGGTAATCATTGGCTCACATTTACAAAATTATATTTTGCCCTTGAAAAAGGGGCTTTATGTTCCCCTTTGCTCAAAACCTTTTGAAAAACAACAATGGAACTATAGCTGCATATTATTTATCTTTGTGTTTTAATTCCTCACACTGCTAAGTTATGTAATCATCTTAAAAATTCAAGAAAAGATTATTATTCTATGGCTTCCTGAATTAGAAACATCTGAGAGATTATTCCTGAATTTTACAAAAAAAGTATTCAACAATTGTTTTCATATGATTCATTGGAGTTCAAATAATCTGCTTCTATTTAAACTTTAATGTTCTTCTAAAATATAGTAAAATATTTCTAAATAATTTATTCTGGTAATCCGAAATGTTTTATGTGAAGAAGAAGTCTTAATTTCTCCAAGGTGAAAGAATTATTTTAAAGACATATTTATTTCTTGAACATTACTTTTGAAATATTATTTTTAAAATTTATGTAAACAAAAATGCTTGGTCTTTCATTCCCATGGTAATAACAAAAATGCCCTTTTAAATTCAACAAATAACATTTATTTCTTTTCTTCTTTTTCCACATCATAGCCATGCATATGTTGGCCCAGATTATAATATTGAAAAAGCAATGGGCAAAATTTCATTGGAACAAATTGATGCTGTGAGTATATTACCTCCAGTTCACAGTAGTTAAACTAAATAATGAAACAAGAAGAGAATATGAGTAACACTCAGGAACATAAGTAAACAAACCTTTCACCTGAGCCCATGTTGATTTGTGAGGGGTTCAGGCATTGAACCCTAATCCCTGGCAACAGCTAATAAGAGGAAACCAGAATATCATCACTGGAGCACCTTTCCTCAGCTGCTGCTGTATGGTAGTAAGACAGCAAAGTTTTCCTTTTACCTCTTCAATCACCCAAGTATCCCTTCCTCTCCCTTGTTCAATTTCCTGCAGTTCAAGTGTCTGCAATTTCCTGCAGTAGTCAGAGGACCATGCCCTACTTGGCTGCCTGAAAAATTTATCTCTTGAACTTATCTGGTTTCAAAATCCTACTTCATATTTCTTATCAGCCAATATTTGTTATTTGCTTGTTGTTTTGCTGGAAGGAGGGAGAATTGTGTGTGTATATTTTTCAGTATTCATTTCTGTGGGACAAAATGGCTAGCATTTGCATGTGATAGGTTGTTATTTTACAAGAAATCAATTTTAATTAGCAGTTGCTAGTTCAGTTAATAAAAATGTATATTTTTGTGTTGGCCCTGCCCTCTTTTGGAATGGATATATGTACATCAGAGGTGGTTTTCAGCAGGCTCTGACCGGTTCTGAAAACTGGTAGCGGAAATTTTGAGTAGATCGGAGAACCAGAAAAAACCACCTGACTGGAGATTTTAAGTATCCTCCCTCCTGCCATGCTCACCAAGCCATGCCCACAAAACCGGTAATTAAAAAAAAATTAATCCCACCACTGATGTACACATATAAGTATGTTGCATGCTCATGTACATGGAGGCCAGGAGTTGGTTTGGCTGACGTTGGTGATATCAAAGTTGACAAAGTAGGAAAGCCAGACATAGAAATGCACAGAAATGTTTATCTGTGTTGATATTTTTTTCCCCTATGAGTGCTTCCTAGTGTTGGTGGTAGGCAATCAAATTTAACCTTGTCTTCCTTTTAAGTAAACATGGTAAACAGTTTTAAATGAATCAAAAAAGAGCTCCAGATAATTGACATTTGTAACATTAATTTACATATATTAGAGAGAGGAACAGTAAAGATGCTATCAAAATAGAATGAGACTCTAGATTAATTACTTATACTGACTTATGCTTTTTACTGTAATTAATATAATTTTAATAGCTTTTAACATCTGTTTTCCATTTATTCTTGCATTTGCACAAAAAGAAAACCTAGAAATAAATGCTGACAGCATATTGAAATTGTGAAATAGAGTTTTTCCTTCATCCCTGTAGTCTACTGGATGCAAATATTCTCTTCTCAAACTCTTCACCTTTCTGGTTGGTGATCAAAATACAGCCTGTAAGTTAATGTAGTCAGCAGATCATTAATCCAAGTTTTCTTGTTACAGCTTTCGGTTAAATCATTTCCTCTCTGCATGCGCCAGCTTCACAAAGCTCTGCGTGATAACCATCATCTTCGTCATGGAGGCCGTATGCAATATGGCTTATTTCTCAAGGGCATTGGTTTAACACTAGAGCAAGCTCTGCAGTTCTGGAAATCTGAATTCATCAGAGGAAAAGTAGATGCAGACAAGGTAAATTGGTTGGCGAGAACAATGCTCACTTCTTAACAGTTCTCCTTGGAACACTTCTAGAGTCCACAAGCAATGTCCATGCAGACTAAAACATCTGTTTAGTTTACATAAACACTAAAGACAAAAACTGCAGTTACTTTAACATCCTCTCTGCACAGTTGGATATCATCAGGATTCTTTTCTCATTTTAAGTTTGTATGGTTAGTTTATTTTATGTTTACGAAGATTACAAAAAGAAAATAGGAATTATTTATCATGTTGAAAAACAATGATGTAGTGACACCAATATTTATCTTATTTATTTACTAATGCTTCTCTACTGCTTGATACCCAGAGACTCTTAAGTGGCTTGCAGAATACTATAGTAAGTATGAAAATAAAAAAAATCTAAAACATGGACTTCCCGCAAACCATAACAGCCATTGCATAGTGCTGGGCCAAATGTTCATATCCTCAAACGGCTTCTAAAACAGCTGAGTCTTTTGAATACAGAATAACAGAGTTGGAAGGGACCTTAGTCCAACCCTATGCACAAGTAGGAGATCCTCTACCATTCTGGACAAATGGCTATCCAATCTCTTCTTAAAAACCTGCAGTGCTGGAACATCCACAACTTCTGGAGGCAAGCAGTTTCATTGGTTAATTGTTCTGTCAGGAAATTTCTCCTTAGTTCTAGGTTGGTTCTCTCCTTATTAGTTTCCATCCATCGCTTCTTATCCTGCCTTCTGATGCTTTGGAAAATAGGTTGACTCCCTCTTTGTGGCAGGTCCCTTCAGGTCTCTTCAAAAGCCAAATAAGGTGGAGGATGCTTGGATATCAAGGAGTCATCTGTTTCTAAGACAATAATTGCCAAGAAGGTTCTTTTGCTGGGTTCTGTGTAGGTGATAGTCCCCCAGAGAAAAAATCTAGCAATTTTCTCTTCCTGACCTCAATAGGAAGATAAACCATGAGAATGTGGCCTTGTAGATAGCAAGTCTGACCTTCCTTCTTTCCCTCCCTGCTACCTTCCTTCCTCCTTCCATCCCTCTTATTTGCAGAGTTTATAGGCCACACAAATGATTTGAGTCTTACATACCAATTCCCCAAGTCTGTAATTTGGGTTCAAATAAATACATCTTGAAGTAAAACTGAGATTTTTCATTATAAAACAACCATATCCATCTGGATTCAAACATTCTGGTAACGCAAATAGAAATAATTATTCTTCCTAAAAATTTAAAATGCTACAACAAAGGAAGAACTTTTTATCATATGTGATGATTATTCAAAACAGTTTTTAAGAAATCTTAGATGGACAGGGTGGATGGAGAATCTGTCTTGGTAAAGTTGTCCTCTGTGCTGGCAGACAAATATAATTGGATTTTATTGTTATCACCAGGCACTGTCTTCGATTCTCTAACTTGACAGGAGATAATAATTGTTTGCCAATTCTGGAGAATACAGTGTGTTTGAAGCGTAGCAATTTCAGGCTTCTCTAGTAATCTACAATTTCAAGTTGTTCAGTGGTTAAAAGATTTGAAATTTTTTAAAAATTAAGTCTTTGAGGTAACATTTGACAAGTAAACTCAAATAATTTCCAGGTTTAGAAGTTCTAATAAGTATAAAATGCTGAAAGGAACATCTAACAATGAATAGTTAACTTTTTTCAAAAGCAAAGCCCTGGCTGCTGATTTACTATTCAAATAAGTTCACTTGTAATGACATACAGAACTCTTTTGAACTTAAGTCATGGCTGTCTAGCAAAGTACTTGCTCCCTGATGTTTCTGATTGTCATTTAAAATCTAGTAGAAATGTTTTCTTTAGGGTGTCACATCTGCCAGGAATTTCATACATGGTAAACTAAGAGAGAACATTTTCAATTGAAGTACACTTTTAGTTCCTTGGTTGGCATGAAGCATTGCAAGCTTTCAGCTCCAGATTAAATTACATGTTCCTGAAGTTATATGCCACCTTTCTATTGGTATAATACAAATGTAGGAATTTTTTTAAAAATACAAAACATAAAATATACCTGTAAAGCCAGTATCCATAAAATAATGAACAATTAATAAATAATAATTGTTAGCACCTACTTCAGGTATTACCATTATTCTAAAATAAGTATTTCACATAAGGCATATTGGCTTCCAGATACATTCTTCAAAAAAGAGTACCTGAGTGCCTTAAGGATCACATATTGTAATTTGTGAATCATACTATCTTCCCTCTATTCAAAAGGATTCTTTATCCGATGTTTTTTTCAGTGCCGTTATAACTTCAGACAGTCACACTAAACAAATGGTTGTAAATCGAGGACTACCTGTATTGATTCCAATTATACATTTGGAGATTGTTATGACTGATCAAGTAAGAAAAATAAAATGTTTTTGACATAAGGGATTTCAAATGATTCCAGGCTTGGTTCAGCCAGCAGTGAGGCTTTTCATTATCCTGAGGTCAGGATTCTGGGGATACGGATAATATAGGAAAATTCTGTTTTTACCAGATCATAGAATGGGGTATGCCACACATCTCTCCTCCTCCCTCAAACAGATTCTTTAAATAGGATTACTCTCTGTCTAGTTTCTGCAAATTTATCTTCAAACTTCTGCTTACAGTAATGCAGTAATTAACAGGAAGGGCTGTCATGTGCTCTTGAAAGAACTACTGTTAACTTCATCTGTTAACTACGAGCTAAACCGCTAGTTCAAAAACATTTTGAATATTCTTGTAGTCCTCTTGCCAGAGATTAATTCATGCTATTTTTTTCCATATTAGTGCTGTTAATCTGTGATTGATATATTTTTAAAAGGTTACTTTTGAGGATCTTTGGTAAATTTTAAAGAGTGCTTAGGTCTTTAGGACAATGCATATAAAACCCTGCAAAATTTATGTATACACATACACAATAAATATGCAAACGGTATACATGTGGTCTTGAAGAAAGCTGACACTGTGGGCCTTAAAAGACTTCTGGTTTCGCTAAAGAATAAAATACATTAATAAGAATGCCTTGGGGGATGGGGCTTTTCAGCTAGTCTTGACTCCTGAAGACTGCACTTTCAGAAGTGCTTTGCCCTTGCCTCTTTCCTAGGCTAAGAGTTATCCAACTGGCTTTGTGCTCAAGGCAGGACTAGAACTCATGCTCTCCCAGTCTCTAGTCTGGTACCTTCATCACTATACCCTATATACTAGCTCTCAGTGGTGCATTTAGATCAGGATTATTATAGAAAATCTATTATAGATTTATATTATATTTTATTATAGAAACTTGTGGTCACCAGGTTTTCAGCCTTATACCTTAACTACTACACCAACCTGGCTGTCAAAGGACTATAATTATGTGAATTTAAAAGAGTGATGTACTTTTAATTAAGCCCAATAGCTAATGTAGATGCATGCTAAATTATACCTGTTTTTTTCTAAAAGATTTTTTTTTTGCAAGTAATTGAGATGGTTACTTAACCTCATGGTTCAATAAATGCGGAAACTGCCAGATGATATTTAATGCAGTTCTACTAAAATATCCAGTCTGTTTTCATTTGAAGAAAGCTATGTATTATAGAAATAATGTTTAACTCTTGACATGCTGAAAAAGAGCACTTCTTTTTCAGAGGACATTCAATTATTGATCCAGTGATGATTAGGTGTCCATTAGAGTTGTTTTGTTGTTATTTAAATAGGAGGTCAGACTTATACTTTAGGACTGCTTTTATTTTATATTGCTGTTTTCATTTTGTAAACCAGCTATAAATCGATATGAATGGATGATTTTTAAAAATGTAAATTAAAAACATATGTAGTAATAAATACAAGTTTGAGATGCATGTTTTGTTTCTGATGTGATTTTGTTACAAAGCCACGTACTAAGCTATTGTCTGCTGGGATAAGCACTGCTGAGAGCAGAAAAGACGTAAAAGTAGTAAGCCAATCAAAGTAAGAGAGGAGAAAAAGAAAACATTTTACACTAAGATAGCTAAAAGAGTTTAGACCAATACCATTCACAGTACCTCTCTATACATTTCTACCCTTAAAAACAATTTAGTTTAACTAGGCCACTATAACACTTCATGCACTGATTTGTATTTTTTTTGTTTTATTTATTTCCCCCCCATGCCATTTTGAGAATAACATTAACTCTGTTCCCATTAACAATTTACCATTTTGTCTTTGCGGTGAATCTGTGTTCTCTTTGACCTTCATTTCCAAGATATTCATAGAATAATTTTGTTGTTATTTTTGGTATCAATCAGAAACTTCATGGCTTTCTGAGTTTTAACCTTTCTGATATGATTCCTATAATTTCCAGAGACTGCTTTGTGTTAGGGTTCTATTTTCTATTCAGAACTTTTTTCTTTTCTGTCCCTTATCTTTGAGAGCTCGAAGTGTATCTGCTTTGGTTGCATTGGAGTCCTGTTTCCTTTTCATAAAAGTGTGTTTTTAATTATGCTCTTACTTATATCACTTTGTAGGATTTTCCAGTCTTCTTTGACATGTTTCTTCTTTAAGAACTTCCAACCATTGAATCTGGCCTATCTTCCCTTGAAGTTTATCAACATTTGTTCTTTCGAAATGCAATATGCAGATCTGACTTTTCTCAGTTTCTTCTCTGTGGATGTTATAAATTCAGGAATAACACAATCACCTTCCTCTACCATGCCAGTCAGTTTTGTTTCTTTGAAATGTTCCCTGTTGGTGAGGATTAGGCACAGATAGCAGACTTGTTCTTTCTTTCAACTTCTGACAACTGAAATTGACAGCAAGAGTTGACAAGAATTTGTTGAAGTTAACAAAGTTAACTTGGCAGAATTGGATTCCCTTCAGATGTCAGAATAATTGAAATCCCCCATAATCAAGATTGCATGCCTCTATGAAAGACTGGTTGTCTAACACAAAAAAGCTTCATATGTGTCTTCTGCTTGCCTAGGTAGTCTATAATAAACTCCCGTGATGATATCACTTTTCTTTTTTATCCAAATACTTTCAAAGGGATTTCTCTACTTTGGTCCTAGATTTCTATGTAAGTACATATTTTTCTTTTATACTGTGCAACATTTTCAGTCCTCCATTGCTGTAATGTTCAAGGCTTAAATCTGGCTCGTGGGGCCAGCCTGGAAACAGCAAAGGACTGGCCTGTGGTGCCTCTGGTAACCAGAATAGGGTGCTGCAGGAGGCGTCTCTCCCATCTACCCCTCCCCCCCAGCCAGCCTGCAGAAGAGAACTACAATGCTGATCTGGCCCTTGAAGAAATCTAGCTTAACACCCCTGCTGTAATGGTATGTGGGGATGACTTTGGGAGACAGGAGGAAGAACTCTAGCCTAGATAACAGTCATGAAAAAGGTATCTCAGCCTACAGAGGGAAAAGGGATATGGGAAGCCTCTTGGAAAGGAACCTCTCTAATTTTCTGGAAAATAAAAATAAAAGGGAGAAGAGGTGCTTCCAGACTTGGTCCTACAAGATAGTCTAGATAAGAAACACAAATCATGAGTAATAACCTTATCACTATTGTAAGGTTACAGTAACAAAAACTTGCATGTCAGACTCTTCTGGACTCTCAAAGTCATTATCGCATGCCATTATAGTGGGACTATTCTTTAAGCAAGTTGTAGCTTCCCAGTGATATGTGCCAACTGCAGATATTATTCTACCATTTCGGGGATGACGATCAAATTGTCTTGGTCTTCCTGACTTAGAATCTCTCATTCTTCCTGGTTATTTCCAATACTCAGTGCATTATGTAGAAATATGCGAGGCTTTCAGTGGCAGTACCTACAGACTTTTCTGTTGTAATTTCTTGAGAAACTCTTGGTTTCCAGATTCTTTCTTCATGTTTGAATTACCTGATCTTAATCCTTGGTTGCATATTCCCCTGAGTTTTTGCTACCTTTTGCTCTCTCATGAGGCTTTTCTGAGGAAACTGGTTACCACCTGCCAGACACTTCGTTGTCATCATAAAATGTAGCCCATCTCTTTCCAGGAGTCCTTTGTGAAGTGTAAGCCATTGTCATTTGATCCAAAACCTCCTTAGTGACACCATGTACTGGTATGTAGTCTATTTCTGTGGATTATATTTACCTCTCTAACATCTTTTTTAAGAATGTTCCTTAATAGCAGGTTATTGCTTAACTATTTACTCTGAGAAGTATTGAAACATTTGACAAGTTTTAATACCCTTCCTGAATTAGAATAAGTCGAGTTTCCACCAAGTGCTTCTTCTGAAAAAACTCAACCAGAAAACTCAGTAGCAAAGAAATGGTATCTAATGACAAGAAATATTCTTTGTATACAGCATGTGTTGAAATTCATAATTTCCTGAAGTGAAATATTTGTTGCATTTTAAATTATAGTGCCAAATTTCATTGCTATCCAGTTATTAAAGTCATATTGTCTTTGAAATTTTATTAATGTATATTTTTCAAGCTTATAATGGTGTAATTTTATTCTAATTATGTGAAAGAAAGAGTCTGGTATGAAAGTTTAAAACCAATCAGTTTTCCTTAACTTGACTAATGAAACTAAATGTCTGTTGCTAATAAATGCTGTATCAAATTGCATCTTCTAATGCTCTATATGGAAACTGTTATTTAAAAAAGAAAGCCTTTTTATTAGAATCAATTATATGTGCCTGTAGAATTCTTCCAGCTTGTGAAAGTCAGAGATACATCTCTTCTGAATAATTACTAGGAAGTGTGATGGGAGTTATATTTTAGATGTTGAATTGATTAGTCCTTAATAGAAACAAAAATCCAATTCTACCAAACATTTAAATCATGGCATGATTTTCAATCTTAAAAAACTAAAAAATATAATTTACATTCTAGCTTTTCTTCTAATCACTACAGGAATCTTAAATTATGAGCTCCCAAACAAATACCCAAATTCTCAGAAAGTTAAAATTGGATGGCAATGAGTTTACAATTTTGTTTACAATTTTTCATTTGGCTACTTGAACATCATTAGCTCTCCTAACTCTAGTAGTAGAAAAAATTGTTCCTAGAAGAAATCTCCATTTCTAGTTAACGCCAGAGATATATAACATTTGGATTTAAGTCTATAATTTGGAGAGAGATTAAGGAAACACTCTTCTGAGAAGGGTTATCTATGCAATCTTTCAGAGTATTTTTAGTTTATTGCAGCAGGCAAAACAGAGTTACTTTCAAAATATGATATCTATTCGCCTGAAATCTCAGCAATCACTTCTAGTTTGCTAACTCAACAGCTGCTAAATCATGATCTTTTCTCATACCTAGTGATTTTGATAATTGTGATAAAAATTGGTTGATTCAAGTTTTATTAGCAGCACTAGGCTCCTTCATTCAATAGTTCTAATTGAACTGTATTAAATAGTACCAACATTCTCTTTCTCCAGTTCTATAAGGGGTAGTAGCAAAATAATTACTGATACTTTATCTTCTGATCCTTTACTCTCATTCATTTATTCATTTCTCTCTCTTCACTTTTCCCCACCTTTTTCTTACAGGAATGATAAATAATTGCCCTTCTCCTTTGGTGCTCCTCACCCCTAAGAAACATGCTTATTTATGTCCTTTGTGAAAAAAGCCTTCACTTGATCCTTCTGTTTGTACTTGACTTCTGTCCAACTCTGAGCACATCTGAATGACTATCTGCCTAGTAGCTAAAATATTCCTTGAAGCAACCCTGCAGATAATCCTGTGCTTATCTCTCCCTAGCAAATCATCCTAAATAGGGCTGCTGAACAACAGTTGGAGAGTAAGATAAGAGCAGAGAAGTGACTACACTTTGCTGTCCTTATCACCACATGCCACTCTGACTATGAGAAGTTGTTTCATAAATCCTTGCCTATTAATTTGAATGAAAGATGTTTATCCTATTACATGGCATAGGCCTTTTCATTTAGGATATCCTTTTTATAATGTGATAAAATAATTAATTGTAGTGTTCAGAGCATTAGACATTTAATCCTGTACTTGTGCATACTTAGAGCCAGTTTGATGTCGTGGCTGAGTTGCTGGATTGGAAAGTAGGACACTCGTATGGACATTTCAGTTCTGTTAACTTCCTAACAATGAGGACAATTAATCAGTGGAACAACTTGCTATCAGAAATTTGTCGGTGCTTCATCACTGGAGATTTTTTTAAAAAAGACTGGATCTTTTGGAATGGGAAGCCATAAACATAATTACTGGTATAACACTAAATATCTACTAGAAAATATTTTGAAATAAATACAAACTTTTTATATTGTGCAGGAACTCATCTTAATCACCACAGTTACAAAACAAGCTAATTGAAAATAATGTGCCATTTGTAACTTATAATAAGGGATTCTTTTTCGAGTTTGAAAGACTGTATTCAACTAAACTGGTTTCCTTCTGTTTCCTTTTATCCTTTTTAGTAACTCCATTTAAAGATGGTAAAAAAAATCCTTGTAATTCTATTTTCTTTTGTAAGCAAAGTCCTACAGAAATTACCAGCTGAAACTCCCTTTCTGCCAAGTGCTTGATAACATAGATTGAAATTTGTTGTACCTTCAAATTCTTCGACTTGAGAAACTTTTTAACAGTTATGACGACTCGAAGCATCAATATTTCATCCTTCATGGTAACTAAAATCGCACACACCATACACTGCCTCAGTTGTAAACCATCTGCAATTTTTATTGTTTGTTTTCACTCTTCAGTTTGATAAAGGATATGCTTACAGCATCCGGCATAACTATGGAAAAGAAGGCAAGAGAACGGATTATACTCCATATAGCTGCATGAAAATTATCCTGTCCAATCTCCCAGGCCAAGGGGATTATCATGGTGAGTATTTGTTCATGACAGGCAGCTTCAGAAGCCAATCGATCACTTGGCTGTATTAGTGGCAGAAGTTGGATTTGTGGCTTAAGGCAGCCTTTGCTGTCAAGTCAAGTGTGCTGCTCCTCTTCTGAAAATTTGTCTTATTTTGGAACCAGGTCAGACCAAAGAGGTTTGTTAGGTCTGTGTTCCACTGAGCCTTGCAACGTTTCTTCTTTTGCTTGTTTTCATCCCCACAATGTTTCAAAGCAACAAGCGGCTCAGCTCTTTTTCTTTGCCAGCAAACTGCCAAAGAGCTATAAATCATTTGATCCCCCCTCCCAAACCAGACACTCTCCAGAATCTATGGGATGCTGTAAATCTAATGATTCATTGTCTCTAGAATGAAATGGGAAGCACTGTAATAACATTTCCAAAAATTTCACACAATCAGATTTTCTTCAAAATGTTTGGTTTTTCCTTCAAGAGACTCCTTTATCTCTGAACGCTGGGAAGTCATTTGCCAATTACAGTGAATTGTTTATTTTGTCCTTTATTATTTTCCAGTCATTTAAATCCAATAGTATGGGATAATTATCCTATAATTATCTAGGTGCCTAGATAATTGTATTAAGAGGAAGATATATTGATAAATGTACTTTTTTTTCTTTTATAAAATGGATAAATAACAATGATCTAGTTTTATCCTCATGTTTATCTATGTTCCTCAGTGTCATTCAGGCTTGAATGCATAATTAGAATGCCACGAATACTGTTTAGCTGCATATATATTTAGAAGACTAAAGAGACAGAGAGCCAGTTTGTGCTTGGTACCAAGTTAAAAGCTAGGAAACTATGAGTTTTATTTCCACATTTGATATGGAGCCAGTGGGATGATTTTGGGCCAGTCATTCTCTATCAGCCCTAGGAAGCAAGCAGTGGTAAACCTCTTCTAAAAAATCTTGCCAAGAAAACTGCAAGGACTTTCCAGGCAATCACCAGGAATCAATAGTATTAAAGAAGAGCCATTTTGGGCTAGCAATTAAAGTACCAGACTAGATACTGGGGGGCTGTGAATTCTAGTCCCCCCTTAACCATGAAAGCCAGCTGGGTGACCTTGGGTCAGTCACTTTCTCTCAGCCCAACCCATCTCATATGGTGGTCATTATGGGCAAAATAAGAGAAGGAATATGAAGGTGGGAATGATATCTACCTTCGATATGTTTACCATTTTCAGTTATTTGTAAAAATAATAAAGCTGGGATACATACATACATATTGTACATACATACAAATGTATGATAAGGTACTTCCATCTATATTTGTAAGTTGTATATAACTACAGATTTCACTAGCAATAATCTAATTTGATTATAATGCATTTATCATTTAAGCTGTGATACTTGATTTTTAAGTCAGTGTCGACCAGTGGTAGCTAATCTTTTCAACACCGAGTGCCAAAATGGGAGTGTGTGCATGTGTATGCACTGAAAACTGGAAGAATAGCTGCCTGACGCTCGTGCGGAGGAGTGCTGGAAGCCAGAAGCTTAGCTTCCCACGTGCACATGCACACTGGCCACCTGTTCTTCTGGTTTCTAATGCACATGCGTATGTGAAGATCAGCTGGCCAGCACGTGCATGCATTCCGGGGAGCTGCTGTTCCGGTTTCTGGCGCTCCCGTGCATACGAAGACCAGCTGGCTGACATGCATGCACGCACTGGAACCCAGAAGAGTAACAGGTGATGGCTGGCATGCCCGGAGAGATGGCTCAACGTGCCACTTCCAGCACACGTGGCATAGGTATGGGTGTAAACAGTCCCAGTGAAATGAATGAAAAGAAAGACTGTTGGGCACCAAGTTTAACTACTGTTAGCTAGTCCTCTATGTTAACGTGTTTCTTTCCACTCAGTACAAATATTTTGAATTATTTGTAAACTATTGCAGTTTTTTCTGGTGATATAATTACTGTTTTATATGTATAATCTTTCATGCCCGTTTCAGCCTTGACCTACTGAATTATGTATTTTGAGCTCTCAGAAGAGCCTTTCCTCACCTTAAACATTCCAGTTTGGCCAGAACTACTTTCAAATATCAATGCCAGCATGTTAGTTGAGAATTGTGTCAGGTTGTAGGCCAAGTTTACTCAAGAACCACAAATACTTATGTTGAACAGATTTTGGTGAAAAGTTTGCACACGGGGGTAGTTATTTTTCTGTATTTTATAATCTGGCAGGTAATAAATAAGCACTGTTTGCTAGATTCTGCAGTGCTTTGATATGCCAATTTTTGAATAATTTTACCTTCCCTTTTTCTTTTTATTAGGATGCCCATTTCGCCACAGTGACCCAGAGCTGCTGAAGCAGAAGCTTCAATCATATAAAATACCTCCTTCTGGAATTGGTCAGGTACCAAATCTATTATTCTGATATTAGGCATCAGAAATATCTTTTTAATTTTATTTCATAATTATGGACGATGAATGCAATTGTCTCTTAAATCACAGCATACAACTTGTTATGATCTCACCTACTAGATAGACGTGTGCATGCTTTTAGAAACACTTCTCTTGTGATCTTCAAATCCTTCCCTGTTAAAACCTGTAAATTGCAGACAAGAACCACAGAAATAATCATCAAGTAATATTTGTGATGCTTTTTCCCATTTAAATGGAAAGTCAGGGTATAACTTATGCTTTGTATGTATGTATGTGTGTATATACTGTACATGCAAACCTAACTGCTATATTTTAAAAATATATTTTAAAGGTTTCTTATTCTGAATTTAAAAGAAATTATTTACATTTTGAGTAGCGGTAGTGTGTTTTTTCAAATTTATCACAGTCTGGCACGAAATCTACTTACCTCAGAAAACCTTTCATTTAGGATAATCAATTGAGACCTTTTGTCGTTCTTTTACTTATTTATTAAACCGATATGTCACCCATCTCACCTGGAGGCCACTCTAGGTGGCTTACAGTCAATAAAAGACCGGTATAAAACATTAACACAGTAAATAGTAACATTAAATTTGGTTTAAAATTGACAAAGATTTGGGGAGGAAGGGGGGAGGAAATGGGGTCTACGTCAATTAACCATCTCAAGAATAACATATTCCCATTGGGACCCTAGGCCAGTTGGCAGAGCCAGATCTTCAGGCTTTTCAGAAAGCTAAGAGGGTGAGTGTGCATCTCACCTGGGGGTGGGGCACGATGTTCCAGAGCAGGGATCCTCAAACTTAACAACTTTAAGACTTGTGGATTTCAACTCCCAGAATTCTCCAGCCAGCTATGTCCACAAATCTTAAAGTCCACAAATCTTAAAGTTGCTAAGTTTGGAGACCTCTGTTCCAGAGGGTATGAGCCACAGCAGAAAAGGCTCTTCTGGAGCTTGCCAGCCAAAATTCCTTCTGCCAATGCGGGAGGGGTGGGCCAGTCTCATTGAGGTGAGATGGTTCCTCAGATAACATGAACCCATGCCGTAAAGAACTTTAAAGGAGAGAATCAACATCTTCAACTTGAAAGAAGCAAACCGGCAACCAGTGCAGCTTACCTCATGAATTGCTTATCTTTAAAAAAAATGAAAGTATTTTAAGGTATCTTTTAAAAATATTAATAGCAACTGAAATGAAAAACAAAATGCTGTGGACCCAGAAAATTTGGTCACCATTTTTAAAGCAGGTGACATCACTCCTCCTGCAAATAGGCATTAATCACCAAATGGACTCAACTACATGTCATCCATCATTAATTGTTAACCAACCAGGAGGGGTCTCCAACCAGGAGAATATGCATGGCTGAACTCATATATCCTAGGACAAAGTGCACTTCATGAGGACCATGAGGTTCAAACTGTGCCCAGAAGTCAGCCTAGATCCTGGGCCTGTGCAACAGTTATGTGTAAATCTGCGCAGCTTTATGTAATATACTGGTTCTTACAAAATAAATACTACTAAAGCTGAACAGCTGTCCAAATAAACATGATTTCATAAATGCAGCTAGTCCCTGGGGGAATAACGCTAGTTAGGACTGGGGTTGCCATCACTAAGCAATGTGGTTATAAAGCATGATGGCACATGACTGCATTGGTTAGCGATGGCAATTCCTAGTAGCCCCAGTTATTCTTATCCCAAGATCTGCAGGATGTTTTGGGGGAAAGAGGTGGGAGCCCAGATAAGGAGTGCAGGGTGCTGAAGGGATGGGAGAGGTTGAGGTAAGGTCTTGGAGGACTGGTGCAGGCCATGCATCACTTGGAAGCTATGGAGGACCAATGCTGGCCATGCATGAATTTTAGAAGACTTGGGGAAAGCCTTGGAGGGCCATTACTGACCACACATGTGTCATAGGAAGGCTGGTGCAGGCTACGTGCTTGGAGTGCGTCGGAAGACTAGGGGAGGCTGCATGCAGGCAGGGGTGCTGAAGGTGGGAGAAAAAGTCAGAGTGATTTACTCTAACCACTTGCAACCTTCCCTGCTGGCTTCCCCATTGATTTGGGGAAGCCTGTAAGGAAGGTTGCAAATGACAGTCATATGACTGTGACTCTCTACAATAGTGGTCCCCAACCTTTTTTGTACCAGGGACCAGTTTCATGCAGAAACACTTTTTCAAGGACCGGCAAAATCAATTCTTCCCCAATAGTAAAGGGCTTCTTAGATTTAGCTAATATAAAATATATATTTTAATCACAATTATTCATTCTTTGTGGCCCAGTACAAAATGATTCACGGACCGGTACCGGTCCAGGGCCCGGTGGTTGGGGACCCCTGCTCTACAACTCTCTCTACAAGAGACTGTGACTCTCTTGTAGAGACTGTGACTCTCTTGTAGAGACTGTGACTCTCTTGTAGAGACTGTGACTCTCTTGTAGAGACTGTGACTCTCTACAACTCTACAGTGAACTAGACACCGGAGTACGTGGGTCATGATCACATGATGGTGTCCAGTTCACTGTTATAAGTTGTAGGGAGTCTGTCCACTTTGGGGACAGGTTGTATGTCCATTTTTTCAGTACGACCATAACTTTGGTCATTGAACAAAAGGCTAAAAGTTAAAGACCACCTGGATGGTGTTAGATAATTTAATTTACAAAGATAATTTCTATTGTCTTATTTTGATCACATCAGTTGCAGCTGTTACATGGTGAATATATATATATCTTCTAGATGCCCCAAATTATACGGCCTCCCAAAAATACACAAAGAAGGCATATCCCTCAGACCCATAGTCAGCTCCAGTAGGATGACCATTACAAAACCTAGCCTAAATACTTAGCAAAACAACTACAGGCGCCCATGCTGAAACAGGCAGTTCATTGATAACATACCTTCTTAGAAATGGATCAAAAGATCTACACGTGAACACAAGGAGATCTGCTTGTAAGTTTCGACGTGTTTCACATGCACTCAAATCCCAATAAAAAGAACTCTTGAAATCATCAAAAATTAAATCCACAGCTAAAACCTCATGGAACTAACAGAAACACTGCCTAACCAACACCATATTCATTACAAAGACAAGATACAAGCAAAATTGAAAGGAGCCCCTTATGGAATCACCACTGTCACCCCGTCATTCAAACCTTCATGGAAGAATTTGAATCCAGAGCCCTGCTAATGCCACCCACAAACCCCAAAACTATGGCTAAAGATACATCGATGACAATTTGTGATTTGGCCCATGGAAAAGAAAACCTAAACAATTTCCTAACACACCATAAAAACACACCACCCCCAAAATCAGTTCACCATGGAAACCGAAATAAACAAACAACTACCATTTCCCTAAGTACTAATCTACAAAAGAACAATGCCACACTAGGACACACCATATTACCAAAAGAAAACACACACCAACCGCACCTCAGGCACGCCAACCACCACCCACCCAGCACAAGGATAAATTCCGTAGCGAAAAACACTAATTACCAGAACCAAACGCCTGGCAGATAAGAACACATATAAAGACTGACTATGCACCCTGATGAGTAATTGACAGCCAAATGGGCTTCCAAAAAAACAAATCACCAACTGATCCACAGAACACCACCAAGAACATAACAGAGACTAGAAAGACTCGTCTGGAACAGCTGTCTTGCCTACATAGAGTCTACAGATAAAATCAGTAAGAATACTACACAGGCATCACATCAAACTGCCTTCAAACAGACCAAAAATGCAGCCATCCTTAAAACCCAAAAGACAAAACTGACCTGGAAAACCAAGGCATATACGAAGTTCCCTGTGCATATGGGCTTGGGCGCACATACATTGGACAGGACAATAAAGAATGTACGCCCACGCCGAGATGAACACAAAAATGCAAGTATATAAAGCTGGAATACTCACTAGTCCAACAAGAAAGCACAGGTCAAGCATCAATTCAGTGGCAACAAAACCTGCCGACTATGAGATAACGCCAGACACATCAGAATGCAGCAACATAATGAGATTGAAAAAGAACTGAAAAGCATGAACTGAAGAGATGATATCCAGAGAGACTGTCAATCATTTGGACCTGCACTCTCAAATAGAAAGATTCACACTCACAAGGTCAGGCAAACACCTGGCACAAAAAACTCCCTCGATACTCCAACTCTACCCCCTACCAGGCACCACAGGTGAACCCAGCTGTGCTAATGAAGTACAGCTTGCTAATGAAGACAACCTCTTCATCACGGAGCCAAGCTGCACTGAAAGACCTCCACACTAGGTAACAGAGTGTGCAGAGCCAATCAAAGCCAACAAACAGACAGAAAGCCAGAAACCAATCAATCAAACCCAAGTCCAATGAACACGACCCAGGCTCTAGCAAATCAGAATGGAAGCTCAAATTTGAAACTAGGACTAACCCTCAATACAGAATGCCTGATGATGGCAGGAATGAGATTCTGCTGAAACGGTTGGCTACAAACTTTAACAGAACTACAATGACGTGGGATAATACCCGAAGGAAGCTAAACAGCACACATATATATATATATTTAATACATGGCACAAGTTAGCCAGAGATCACTGAGGTGTTTGGCTGCTTCTGTGAAAGGAATTTTTTGTGGAGTGGTGTTATCTTTATCCGTGGGATGCTTGAATACCAGTAGGCAATTGGGGGAGGCTCCTTTCTTGTTCCTACACAATTTATTTGCTTACCTCAATGGTGCACAGGCCCAGCATCTTACCACGTGAACCACCATGGTGAAGAAGATTGAGAGAATGTACTAGATTCTTATTTCTTATTAATAGTTGAACAAATGCTGCTTTTTCTCTGTTATGTAGAATAATACAGTTTTTTTAACGATAATGGGCAAGAGAAGTTCTAACCTTTTATGGTATTTCCTGCAATTACCTTGAGAATGTGAAGGCAGAAATACATTTTTGTTTTTGTTTGGTTTCTTTCCAACTGAAAAAATTAGGATTTTAAAAATAAAGTGAAATTTCAATATCCAGTGTTGGATTTTAAAAATAATATGTCCAGAGAAAGTAGATGGCAGATTTGGCTAGGCAAAGAAATAAATGTCTTTGTAAAACCCTTAAAGAACAAGCTGAGTTACACTGGGATAGTGAGAAACTGACCTGGAACTACAAAAATGTCTCTAAATATGTTACAGTTGCTGCACTTCAATCACATTTTAAGTCACCTTTCAAATAAAAATGAAGGTTAGAAGTAGATAAAATGCAGCAAGCCTTTATTGAAAGATTGAGACTTTAGGAATAAAAGTGACTATTTTATTTGAAAAATGCTCCATACTGACCTTGAGTAAATGAAGAGATCAATGATTGTAAAGCTAAAGGAAGCTAACCGTGGTAAGCTTATATGTAGCAGAATAGCCCTGAAATCTAATAAGCTTATATGTAGCAGAATAGCCCTGAAATCAGAATCATCTGATTTCATTGATAGGATCCAGAAAAGAGTGGGCAGTAAACTGTAATAATTGTTCCTGCCTCATACACCCATTGCCTGGCCAAAGCAGTCCCTCAGGTCAGAGCATTTTCAGGAACAGATTGTAGTGGGGTTCTGAAAGTGGAAATGTGTGTAATATCTTTTGGGTCAAAATCAATACATCTGTACTCTTTTGGAATGTCACATGAATATATGCACACAGTGTCAGTACACATTGTCCTATGCCTGACTAATTTTTCCCCTCCTCTTGTAGATTGGAGAGAAAAGGATTACAAGAGAGTAAGGAGACACACAATAGAAAAAACATCAGCAGGTTGCACTTCACACTTAGGACTGCTGACTCTAGCATGTTACTTTTAATTCCCCTTTGTATGCTTGTTTACTCCCTTGTAATCATTTCTTCTCCAATGAATGCAAATGCAAACATTAATTCCCTTGCTAATTATCCCAGTGTCAGGGTAAGTAATCCAAAATACAGGGGAGTGGGGGAGAAAGAAAAACTGGAGTAAAATCATAAGCACTGTAGCCTTGTGTGATTTTCCACTTCGCAATTACTTTGCTCAACAATTGGAGTTACCAGTTCCAAATGTAGTCACTAAACAAAGATTACCTGTATTTTTTCTTCACTTTTTATTTGACAAAACCCGTTTTATATTGCTGTTAAAGATATATAGAGTTCTTGGCTTCCCTTGCTGATTATATTTCTTCCAGAAGCCAAGGCAATATGGAGATTAAAGTAAAATTGGTCTACAAAGTTTTTCACTTAGCTATCAGGTGGGTACTATGTTTGCCCTCAGAGATGCAACAACGAGAGTGTCTGCACAAAGTGCTTGAATAAAAGTGTGATCCAGAAAGTGTGTCTTGGGATATTGTTTTCATAGGTCATTTGTCAAATCTTTCAGTTGATTGCAGGATTAGTTCATTTAACTCAACAGCAAAAATACCTGCATGCTTTATAGCAGGGAGGTCAAACTCATGTCATCACGGCATCGTCACATGACATATTGGGACTTTCGCCCCCTTTACTAAACCAGGCATGGGTGTGGCCAGCACATGACACATCCAGTCTGCGGGCTGGGAGTTTGACAGCCCTGCTTTATAGGATTCCCAGATTCATCACTACAGTTTCAGCAAAATGGGACCTTTTAAAGTGGAAGAACCCTTTTTAAAAAATCTATATGGACTTTAGAAAGATTTTGAGGGATCACGTGAAACCATGTTTATGTGAAAAAATAAATAAGTATCATGGGCATTGGAATGAATTCCAGTCTACACCATAAGCACCATACCAGATTTATGGTTTATGTGATAACTCTAAATCCTGCTAAGATCCACATAGAAAAATACGAATATTTGTGCTTGAAAGGATCTGGAATGTTCATTTCTCGAATACAAAGCACGACCAGAATTGGTACACTCTAGAAGAAAATGAGACAACAGGCACAATCAGGAGAAAATCAAGTGTTCTCAGAAACATCAGAACATTCTGTTACTATACTGTCTAATGAAAAGAAGGGCTAGGGGAGATATGAATGCACTGTCTAATATCTCAGGGGCTGCCACAAAGAAGAGGGAGTCAAGCTATTCTCCAAAGCACCAGAGGGCAGGACAAGACGCAATGGGTAGAAACTAATCAAGGAGAGAAGCAGCTTTGAACTAAAAAGAAATCTAATAGTTAGAACAATTAATCAGTGGAAAAACTTGCCTCCAGAAGCTGTGAATGTTCCAACACTGTAAGTTTTTAATTGGATAACCATTTGTCTGAAGTGGTGTAGGGTTCCCTGCCTAAGCAGGAGGTTGGACTAAAAGACCTCCAAGGTCCCTTCCAACTCTGCTATTCTATTCTATACTACACTATACTACACTACACTACACTACACCACACTATACTATACTATACTGTAAGTTCTGTACACAGCAGGTCCTATGATTCAGTTTTAACTGTCATAGGCTACTCAGAAAGTTGAGGAGGGCGGAGCTGGCGTCACAATGATACAGCATGCGATCTTGGAGGTCTGAGATCGCTGCCGATATCTTTGCTCCTGGATGGTCCAAACGGATCTAAACCATCCCGAGAGATGGTGAATTAAAGAGCGCATGCCTCCCGTTATCCCAGGATACCGCAAATTCCTGGTTGATCAGTGAGAAGCTCTTTGCCAGCGCGAAGAGGCGACATTAAAGCTGCTGAAGTTGGGACAGATCCGAACAAAGGAATGGAAGAGAAGTGATCCGTTTGCGTGAGAAATTTTCTTTACTTTAGATTTGAAAAGGAACATCTAAACGAAAGGAAAGAATTGTAAAAGTTTGACAGAAGTGATTAAGTTGGCAATATTAAACAGGAAGTCCAGTAATATTTTTATTATTTATTTTTCTCATTCTGGATTATCTAACACATGATTTTTGTTTTGAACTGGACTGTTTTTATTTTTCACACTATCCTTTCTCTCCTTTTTGACTTTAGTAATATTCTAGCATGAGACTTCCCTCTAGTATCTTTTAATATTCTTTTTCCCTTTTATAAATTTTATTATAATTTGTTTGGAAGGAGGGAAAGTGAAAACAGAAGAAACTTTGTAACACTGCCAACTAGAGGCTGAAATTACTGTACTCTTTTTTTTTCTGACCAGCAAAAAGCTAGAAAAGAACCGAGTTCTTTCAAAGGAATGCCGTTGATAAGATAGAGGGAAGAGCATAAAGAGTATTAATTGCCGAGATGCTCTTCTGGGTTTTCTATCAATAGATGGTCTGGTGTTGAAGTTTTATTGAAAAAAAAGGTGATAAGACTGTGGAGAAGAGTTATCATAACTTTAACAAAAGCATTGGCTAACAAACAAAGTGCCCAGCGTGTCTTTCTACCTTTTTTTAAGCTTGGGATAGTTTCTATTTAAAAAACCCCCTTACTTAGCTTACTTTTTGTAAAATAGGCTATTTGGATTTTTGCCTTTGGAACTTGTTTTTGTTTTTGAAGTCAAGTTTTTATTGTTTACAATTTATTATTATAGGAAAGCATTTAGTATTAATTATTTCTTCCTCTTTTTCTTCTTTTTAGGAAGTCTCTTTTCTTTTCTCTCTCCTCCCTTATTTTTTTTCTATTTATTTCATATTGGTTTTTTTTTTGTGTTTTTGATGTGTTTCTTTTTTTTTCTTATGCTTCTTTTATTACCCTGAGACTTTTTAATTGATTAAGTGTTGAAGAAGCTGAAGAACTTTTCTCTCCTTTAATTTTTTATTTCTAATTTTCCGTTTTTCAAGGATTTTAAGCATTTTATTCTTTGTCTGGTGCTGTTTATGGTTTTTTCTTTCCATTATTGAATTTTTACTGCTATACTAACAATCGAGCTAGGATGAAGATCAAAAATCTTGAAGAATTTTATTATTTAGTTGTTGTTGTTGTATTGGCTTCTTTTTTCCCAATATTTTATCTTTGGAATTGCAATGGTTTTTTCACAAAGATGATTAAGCTCTAGAGAAAACTTGAAGATTTTGGAAATGTCCGAAATGAGTAGCGGAGGAAACAACAGCCTCTGGTTACTCAATTCTACTATCATTCCTCTTCACCTAGTCTGGAGGACAACCTCAATACAGATGATATACAAAGCAAGAAAAAGAAACAGAAAAAGTGAGCTGCAGATGATTGTGTGCAAAGATTCAAATATAACAAATAGAAAGAGAATTTAAAAAGTAGAACAGAGACATTTGAAGAAAGAACAGAAAATGGTTGAAAAGGTGGAGAATTCCAATATGATGATGGTATGATAAGAGTTTCCAAAAAATGCAAATAAGATAAACAAAGAGATAAAGATAGAGATATTGATAGCAATTAACCTGTGGGTTGAGAACAAGATACAAGTGGGATGGACAGATCAGAATTTATCTCAAGATCCAAAAAATAAAAGGAAAAAGAGACAAAATTAGCTGAGGAATCAATGATTAGAAATTTTGGCTGAAAGCTTTGGAAATAATTAAAGAGAAATGATGTATGAGATATGACGAGGTTACGAATCTTCCAAGATTGAATGAATTAGCTTACCAAAGGAAGTTCACATCAGATTACAAAGAAAGTCATTAAAACGCAAATATTGCAAGTGGCATAGAGAGAAAACCTTTAAATGTAAAGACAAGGAGATATGTATCACTGAAAACGAATTAACAGAGAGTGAGAGAGATGGAGAAGAGAATACCGATTCTTGACCAAAATTGCTTACATAAAAAAGGTGGAATTATAGATGGCAGGATTCCAGAATGGTTTAATAGTTCAATGGCAAGATACAGAAGACATAGAAATTGAGCTCAATGGAAGAAAGCTGAATTAACTTTACAGCAAGAAATTTTGTGATGAAGAGGAGGAAGAGTAAAAAAAGAATCTATTAATGAATTTCAAGATGACTTCAAATAGGTGGTGAAAAGAGAAGAAGGAGTAGGCAGAAGGTGGAAGTCAAAAGAACAATGAACCAGATTACAGAAGTGCTAAATCTAATTACAAAATATAACCAGATACGAGAGAAAAAACTGATTACAATTAACATAAATGGACCTTGAACTCAGCTGTTAAAAGAAGGAAAACTTTCCATAATTAGAGAAATTAAAAATTGGGGTATAATCTGCCTACAGAAGTACATATCAAAAAGCAAATAACAACTGTGGAATAACGCCAAAATTAGGAAAATGTTTACTTCTTGCACAATGCAAGAAAAAGAGAGATGGTTTTATACATTAAAAATATCCATGAAATTGATTATATACGATGACGATGGAGAATTAACTAATGGTTGGAAATATGGAACAATAATAGACACTCCTGATTGCATCTATGCCTGAATGACCAATCAAGAAAGATTTTATAAAAAATCCATTATGAAATAATTTGATTGGGACTATGCTAACTAAGTCTATGATGGGGATTAATAGAATTGTAGATTAATGAATTGACTATACAACACAAAAAACAAACAAAGCAAAACAGAAAGACATCTCCTAAATCTTTTTTTATTAAATGATAGATGAAATTAAATTTAAAGGATACACATGAAGAACAGAAAGTGCAGAAGACTAAACAATACACCTAGTATTCAATATAGACATTTTATCATCTTCCAGAATAGAATATATGGATGTCAACAGAATGTTAGCTAATATTCAGCAAATTTAATAAATATTGAAACAAGTACTGTGGAGAGCATCACAATCCAATGGCAATTAAATGGAAAGAAAAAGCAAGAAGATCGAATGGAAGTTAAATATCATATATTAAAGGGAAAAAGACACTCAACAAGTGAATGGAGAAAGAACTGGCTTTCTCTTTAGAAGAAACAAAAAAGAAGATACATAATGACAGACGTATTGGATAAAATGAAAGGATATGCCAGATAGCCTTGATAATAGACTACTATAAGGAAAAGAAATACCATGAAAAGACTAGCCATCTAAACATATAGAGGATGAGTATAGGATTGAAAAAGAGCTACAAAGAAATGCACAAAAAAGGATATATTTTAAATGGATTATAATTTAAACATAAAATGGATAAGAAAAAAAATCTAGCACAAAAAATCGAGTGCGAACCAGAAGCTTTGAAGATGCAATAAAACCAGTAGATGGTTAGCATATTAAATTGAGGAAAGGAGAAAGATCAAGGAAAATATTGCAATTAATAGATGACCAAGGTCAAGTCTGCTAAGGTAGTAAAGAGGAAGAAGAATAATCGAGACTATTATGGGAAACTGTACACACAAGAAAATTATTGATGAGGAAGAGTTAAACAGTATTTATAGAATGCTAATCTACCCCAGATACCGAAAGAGATTGAAACAATGTTGAAACAAGATAACATGATGGAGTTACTGGAAGCAATTTAGAAGCAAAAACAATGGGAAAGGCAAGCAGGCCCAGATGACTTCGCAGGAATTTTATAAACAACATTTAACAAAGAATGCATTAACCTTCCATTGCTAGAAGTTATGAAAATTTATGTTAAAGAAGAAATACCCAAGGTCATGGTTGCAGAACTTATATTTACATTTGTCCCAAAAGAGAGGCCGATCCATTATAAATCAAGAACCCTTTAAATTTCCTCACTTAAATGCAGGATTATAAATTTTTGCTTCAATATTGCAGAAAGACTTAAAAAATACTTAAACAATTTATCCATCCTGTCAAAATGGATTTCTGCAAAGAGACAAATTAAAGACAATATGAGAGTAATCTTGGACACTTTGGGAATACTACGAGGCAACACCGGAAAACAAATGCTGTGATATTTTTAGATGCGCAGAAGGAATTTGATTATGTGAATTAGTGATTCATGTTATTACAGCTGGGACAGATGGGCTTTTGCTAAAAAATTTATTCAAGCATAGAAGCATATATATCAAACCCAAAACAGCAAAGGTAATGATAGAGGAGAACTGACAGACTCTTGATATAAGAAAAGCGAACAAGACAGGTGCCCAACCTATCACCTTTGTTGTTTGTGTTAACCTTGAAGTGCTAAACAGAAAATATTAGAGAAGAAGAAAAGATATAAAGGGATGAAAATTAAAAAGGAAAATTTAAGTTGCAAGTTCGCAGATGACCTGGTTTCATTAGAAGACCCACTAGAGAAACAACATCAAAATTGATGGAAAAGATAGAGGTATATTGAAAGGTGGCTGTTTGAAAATAAATAAAGAAAAACAAAGATCTGACAAAGAATATGCTATCAAGACAAAAGAAGACTGGCGGATGTATTGAAATTCAGGTTCCACAAATAAGATTTTAGTACTTGGGATACATTGACAGGAAGATTGTACTACACTAAAGAGAATAAACTGTTTATCAAACTTAAGCAGTAGATAGTGCTAGATTTGCGGCGAAGGGGAAAGTTTACAACTGTCATTAATAGGGAGAATATCAACCAATCCCAAGAGAATATACTTACCCAGAATTTTATATTTGTGTAGGCTTGGAAAAATTATTTTGAAGATTTAAAATAAAAATTGTGTTGAAATATATATGGCAAGTAAGAAAGTGAGAAAGTAAAGTAAAAGTTTTGCAAGATGCCCAGAAAAGAGGGATTTGGTTTGCCTAATTGGAAGTTGTATTACAAAGCTACAAATTTGATGTGGGTTAAGGAATGGATAACATTAAGAAATACTAATGTTGTCATTAGAAGGACACGATCTGTTGTTGGAGGTGGCATCTTTTCTATGGTATATAAAGGAACTAAAACACAGGGTATTTACAAAACATATAAACGGGAGTCCTCTGTGGTTAAACTGGAAAAAGATAAAGCCCCAATTGTTATTTGAAAATTCCAGTCTGGTTATCGACTATTGAAGCATTTTCTATTCCTATAATATACAAAAGAACAAAAAACAGTTAGATATTGGTTGAAAATTGAAGGAAAAGGTGGTGAACTTAAATCTATTGGCAAAATTAGAGGAACAAGTATAAAGATGAATTGGTTTTTCATATTGCAAATACATTCAAGGTATGACCCAAGATTCTAAAAACCAGAAAGGTTTCCCTATGATAAACTGACTGACGTTTGATAAGGATTTTGACAGGGTACTGAATGAAAACGGTGATTAAAAAATTGTATGGATATTTATTAGAAATTAAACTAAAGAGGAACCAAGTTAAAAAACTATGATTGCTTTGGGGAAGAATTTTGGTTATGGATTGAATCTAGAGAAATGGCAAAAACTATGCGTCTCAAAAATATAAAATGACAATTGTCAACAGGCAATATAAAGAAAATTTTATAGATGTTTTACATTGCACTTTTCCCCCGACAAAATAGCAAGAATGTTCAAGAACAAATCCTGAAAAATGTTGAAAATGTCAACCAGAACACCCTGGGCTCGTATTACCATGTATTAGTGGACTTGTGGCATGCCAAAAAAAAATAATTGTTTTTTTTGGTCGACTTTAAAATCCATAAGATAGATAGAATTTGAGATGTTCATATTTGAACTGTCATAAAACCAAATTAAGTTAAAAATATGGATTATTTCATAAAAAACATGAATTGAATAAAATGCTATATTCAAATGAATGATCAACAATGATATTAATGTATTTAATAATTGGATTGAAAATATGGAGAATATATACAATGTAATTGTAATTGAAGACTACCAAAATGGAAGCAAAAACAATTTGTAACCAACCGGACACACTGCTGTGTGTGTAGTGTTGTGGAAAATGTGTGTGTGTGTGTGTGTATTGAGTTCGTATGTATGAGTTCAATACAGAAGTCCTAATGATGGCAGATGAGATTCTGCCGAAACGTTGCTACAACTTTAAAAGCACAACTACAATGACATGGGATAATACCCGAAGGAAGCTGAACTGCATATATATATATATTGATGTTTGATATGGCTTGATGTTTTTATGTTTTGTCTATGTTTGTCTTAAAAACCATTTTTTTTTAAAGAAAGTTGCCACAATACTGTCCACCTTTTACTGTAAACCAATATTATAAATATAAATATTATAAAATCTTCTTGGTTGAGAATCATTGCAAATTAGTTTGAGGCTCTATTTGCAATATGCATAACTATTTTCCCCTCAAACTGCTACCTGCTTCAGTTCAAAAGCAAAGAGACCGTGCCAAGCTTGAGATTCTTTTGGTTGGTTGACTTGTTTTTCACATTGTACTTAACAGGAGGTGACAGCAAAGGCAGATATTTAATCAGTGTTGCTTGTAACAGCAAAACAGACCCAGGAAGCACTTCTTTGGCAGCAGTCTGGTTTGATATGTTCAGCAAATATTATTTGTACATCTGTCAATAACTATAAGGCAGTCTTCATAATGAGGACAGCAGGGATTTGTGCTGGAGTTTATTGCCACTCTTGACTTTAAAAGGTCAGCCTCTCAAAAAAAGGGTTAGAAATTTGCATTCCTCAAAAATGTTCTTTCTACTAAAGCTATCTCTCAGTTACAGCAGTTTTCTATGGCTGATAAGCAGCACATATAAAAAGAATAATTATAGATCAGCAGAGGAAAAAAAATGACATGCAACTTAAATTTTAAAACGCCATTGCATTCTGCTGATAAGAATGAGTGCTTTTGCTGGACAGAAGCGATTATAAGGTAGAATTGGGAAGCAAATTGTATTTACAAGAGATAGAAAAATGTTTCTAGTAGGAGTTCAAAACAGACAATTTCTTTTCTTGTTCCAGGAACTGCTGCTTAGAAACAACTTACTTTGAGGGCTGATGTTTTCAAGTAGCTTTCCGCTACTTCTTTTCTAAATTACTATAATTCTTAATGGTGTCACAGTCCCATTGTTCTACCCATGCATGAAAAAGCTATGTGTAAGGAATGACCACATATGTTGAGTGATTTATGTTTCAGTTTCTCAAATGTAAACACGAATTTGCAACCATAGAAATGTTTTTAAAATTGATATCCTGGAAATAATCATTCCAAATATAATAGCCACAATTTTTCTAACTTTTGATTTAAGTTTGAAACTTTTTTAGAAGCACTGAAGCACATGTGTCAATTCTGTCATGCTTTCTAAAGATGTGTTCTTTTTATGGACTGGAATTAGTGTGCGTTTGTGTGTGTATTTTAATTGGTTCAATTTCTTTTTTAGATATTGGACTTGGTGAAAGGTATGCATTATCAGCTGGCCTGCCAAAAATACTTTGAATTTACTCATGATGTAAGTACATATTTTCACTGTTATGTTTGGGAATCATACCGAAGCCTCAGAAAAACCAGGAAATTATTCTGTTCACATCATTGTCAGTGCCACTCGTTATAAGTTATGCTGAGCTAATGATTTAATAGCAGATATCTTTGATTCCACATAACAATTAACATTTGGTAATTAAAAACTAGCTTCTCTGCTTTTCACCTCCTAGAGAAAGGTGTAAGATCCTAATGCTTTTGAAGCTCAGAGACTTCTCTGAATGGAAAGCTACTGCTATGCTTTGTACCTCACGTACATCTTGTCCATCTTTTAAATCAGAATAAAAGCAAATCATCACACGGATAATATTATAACCGTATTGCCATCATAGCGTGGAGCTATAAAAGATGGCAATGGAAGACAGAAAACCACTCTCTAGGTAGTGGCTTATAATGCTTTAATGTACTTCAAATGTTGCTTTTCACTTTATTCCACAAACTGACTAGAAGGCAAATTTCAGCTTTTGATTTGTATTATAGTACTTTAATATGATCACATACCTACTAAATAAAATGCAAAAGGCCAAGTTTATTATTTTCAAAGGGCATTTTTAATTGCCAGATTATTTACATGCTATATATTATCTAGAGTTGAATTCTAACCTTCAGTTTTCTCTGTAGGCTTGGTGCATAGCATTAACTCTAGTTGTTATTATTGCTTTGTTTTCATGGTTTGGACACATCTCCTATGGAATACTGTTCTGTAGCCTTCTTCAGAATCTTGTCATGCCGCTAAAATATTCTTTTAGCTTCCTGAAATGCCATGTAATGGAAAGAGGGAAAAGCACTGGTGAAGTCATGTCAGGAGCTACTAAGGGATAGGCATTTGGCCTGGAGCATTATGGTGGCAGAATCTGATATACAAAGGGAAAATATTCCAACAGGAAGGCTTGTTTGACCTTCTTCGGACTCTGCTTCTCAAAGTATGAACAAAAACAATTGTAGACAAGGAAGACATATTAAGGGGCCTTTTGAGCACAGAGGATCAGCAGTGTATTTTTACTATGTGGAAGTTCTACTTGATGAGAACTTAAAGATTGAGCTGGATCCAATTGTAGAAGTTCCAAAGTATTTTGCTTATTAGGAAGACCACAAGCGGGGCAAAAGAATTGTAGCCCTGAACTACTTGATCCTATCTGAAAAAAAGTGAGGTAGCGCTATTATTCACACAGTCACACTCTTGATATTGTGCATTGCTTATTCGTAGTGAGCATCTTTGGGTACTGTTGGCCTTATTCTTGACTGTTGTTGGCTTCTTGTTGATTGTGGTATTTGATTCTGGATTTGGTCAATACTTATTCATAGTGGTAAATGAAAGTTCTCTTCCAACAATGTTGAGTGAAAATATTTGTGAATAGAGGTTAAATTCTAAGCAAAGACTTAAAAGAATTAAGCACTTGTATTCGTTTTAAAAATGCAAATTGGTACAGTATTTGAAATATATTGAGGAACGGAAAATGATTATAGTCGCATGAGCTTCAAATTAGATTTACTTTTAGGTGTCAAATAGCAAATTAAGCTTTAGATCCAAAAACATTGAAACTATAAGCAAAAAAGCTTGAAGCAATAAGTGTGTGTGTGTATGTGTTTTCCTTATTGGTATTATAACAGCCCAACATCATTAAAATGAGATAAAACAATGACATAAAGATATAACCTGCTATGGCATAGACCAGTGGTGAACCTATGGCACATGTGCCACAGGTGGCACACAGAGCCCTCTTGTGTGCTGTCACCCCAGCTCAGCTTCACTATGCATGCGCACACGCTTCCTGCCAGCCAGCTGGCCTCCAGGTCTCTGCTGTGCATTCGAGGGGGCGGGGCACATGTGCAGGGAGCACATGCATGGGGGCACCTTGCATTTTGGGTATGTGCGCTTGTGCGCTTTGGGCAATCGGTACCTGAAAGGTTCACCATCACTGGCATAGACGCATTCACAGTTGCAACATAATACATGATCAATGAAAAAAGTTGTTGGCATTGTAGGTATTGTAGTGAAAGTGGAGACTTTCTGTGAGGGTTCTTTGTCACTGGTTAAGCCCATGTCCCACTGCACCAACGGATGCAAAGAGGATGTAAAACGTTAAAAAAAATTGGAAAACGCTATGCATCCGTTGTGTACTCACTGCATACGTGTTTCATACACTCTATCCCTTGAGCATCCGTCCACTGAGATTTCATCCGCGCAAGAAGTTTTGAGCTGCACAAAACTTTGTGAATGGATGAACTTTCCGCCGTGTACGATGAAAATCCGTGACATCCAAGCAACAAACGTTCTATGTCTGTTTATCATCCGTTAAACGTCCGCTGTATCCTCTCTGCATCCTCTGGGCATCCTCGCAACTCACATCCGTTGCAGCTGAAAATGGAAAGAGGGAGGAAACAAAAGGTACACGGAACGTCTACACAGCGTTAGTAGCACGGAAATAGAAAGGATGAGCAGTGAACGGTTTGCATCCTATATACATCCTCTAGGCTTCCTATGAACATCCCTTTAACATCCCCGCTACATTCTACCCACGTCCATTCTTTTCCTTTCTTTTCCGTTCTGTTTATGCAAATGTTCACCACTTTTTGGAGTGGATGACAACGGATGGAGCACCCCTGAAATTTTGCTTGTCCACTGTGTCCTTTTTGCATCCGTCGGCCAGTGGGACCTAGCCTTTATTGACTTAATGTGCTTTTTGACCCTCAGAGATCACAGAATAGCTGGTTATTAAAATAGAAATGCACACATTTTTTAATAATGTGTTTCTATGTAATTTCTGTGGAATTCAGTCAGACTTCCTCCCCGAGCAGCACATGAAGGATTGCAGCTTAAACAGCTTGTTTACAGTAGAGTTCTAATCATGATTGTTGGCTCTGAGCATTATATCCCAAATGAGGTTGTATGGAGCCCTGGGATTCCACAAGAGATTGTTATGTTGTTGTTCTTAAAACTTCTGCATTCTGTAAAATTCTAGCACTTGGAAAGTTGGTATTTTCATGCGCTTCAGCTCAGCTGCTGGTCCCCATTTTTGCTAGGATTTCCACAAAAGATAATTACAAATAAATCTTTTTTTAACCTTCACACATACTACCAAGCTAGTTGGAGACAAGGTAATTTTTATGCAGTGATTGACTGAAATCTGAAAATTATTTTAAGGTTTCTTCTGGAGTAAAAAGCTTGAGAAAGGCTGCTCTGTAGCTCTATGGTGTCCTGTATTCCTCAGAGGCCATTAACTCTTGTAGGCTAAGAAAGGAAAGAATCAAATACGGAGTCCTGTAAGACTAAACCACTGCTAGAACATAAGTGAAGACTGAATGCCTGATGACTGTATTGCCAGTTGAGACAAATAATTGTATTCCTCACCTATGATAGGGATACATTTCCATTTCTTTCTTGTCTCAATTATTTGTTTGCCTTAACTGATAAATTTGTGCATTTACACTCACGCTCATGTACTTGTGCTTGAATGCCTCTAAATGCTTTGCTATCATGAATGATTTGGCTGAACCAATATCCTTAGTAAATATAATGTGTGTTGAAATGTGTTAGTAAGCTGTCAGATCTATTAGGTTATAAACAGTAATAATTAGAGCAGTTGCCATTAAACTTGGCAATGCGCATATCCATGATTATAAGGAAACTGCCAGTTTTAATGTAGCTTCACAAGCATAATGCTTTTGATACTGTGCTAAATGTTGCCTTTCCAATGATTTATAAAGAAGAAAAGCTGATTTACTTTTCAATTTTTCTGGTGGTCAAACCTCAGTTTCTTGGTTCATCAAATCATATATTTGAGAAAGTGTATAAATAAGAAATAATTCCATGTAGCCTTTGTAGAATAACAGCTTGCCTCATTATCACCTGCCATTCTGCAATTTCTTGATTAAAGCCACAAGATCACACAGGTTCAACATCATGGGTTCAGCTTTTTTTTTTTTAAAGCCCTGTAGTATAACGCCAAAAGAATGCCAAGTTTTCCATGAAGAAAAATGTTTAGCTTCAGAAGATGAAGATGCAAGGTGTGCAGGTAGAAGAAGCTCCTTTTAATCTATTGTCCTTTTATTGTTGTGACAGTCTGTATTAGAAGGGGGAGAGGGATTACTTTGCTTTTTTGTTTTTTAAGTATAGACAATAAATGTGTTTGATTTTAGTTTCCTTGGGCAGCAGAACTTTAGTTTCTATTTAAGTGACTGGGCATTTTTTGGGCGTAAATTACCATTTCAACCAAAAAAAAGAATAATTACAGTTAGATTTTTTTGCAACATCTCCCCACACGCAGACATATGTTCTATAAAGGTGGATTTTTAGAATGCAATTTTTAAAAAATCTCATACACACATGTCTATCTCGTAAGTCTCCAACCCCCGATCCATGGACTGGCATCAATTCTCATTATGCCAGAAACCGGGCCACACAAACAAGCAAAGTCTTATCTAGGGATGCAGGCACATATGAAACTATGTCTCCTCCAGTCTGTGGAAGCACCTCTCTTCATGATGCCCAAAAGGTTGGGGGCTGCTGCCATAAATGATTTTGACTTAGGGATACAAAGCTAGCTGGCCAAGTGTGCAGGTGGGGTTACATTACCCAGAATGGAAAAAATCAAATGTGAGCATGAAAAACTCCAAAAGGGTCTCTTTGGCAAACAGTCAACCCAGTGTGAAAGAGGATGGGGTTCAGTTTGAGTAAGTGTGTAGTGACATGTACATGGATGAAGTTGGAGCAGTCTTAACCAACCAGAATAAAGATCTTCCTCACTAAAGATATTGGTTGAATGTGCAGCTGCCACAAAAAAGGCAGAGCCTATGCTAGGGATTATTAGAAAATGTTTAGGAAAACTAAATGCAATGCAAACTCAAATACAAAACTCTTGTACATCTACATCTTGGCAGTTCTGGTTGTCAAGTTTGAAAAAAAATTGGAAAAAATGCAGAAAAGGGTCATCTAAATGATCAGAAGACGTGAACCCCTTTTCATAAAAGAACAGAACACATTAACAGAGTTGGAAGGGACCTTGTAGGTCATCTAGTCCAGCCCCCCCGCCCAAGCAGGAGATCTTCCACAATTTCTGACAAATAGCAGTCCAATCTCTTCTTGAAAGTCTCAAATGATGAAGCTCCCATAATGTCTGAGGGCAAGTTGTTCCACTGATTGATTGTTCTCACTGTCAGAAAATTTCTCCTTATTTCTAGGTTGAATCTCTCCTTGTTCAGTTTCCATCCATTATTCCTTGTCTGGCCTACATGTGCTTTCAAAAATAGCTTCACCCCTTGCTTTCTGTGGCAGCCCCTCAGATATTGGAACACTGCTATCATGTCTCCCCTGGTCCTTCTCTTCATTAGACTAGCTAGAACAGCTTGTAACTTGGGACTCTTCGCTGAAACCATGAGAGACTGAGAGGAGATATGATCAAAATTTATAAAATCATGTTTGAGTGATTGATTATGGGCTATCAAGGTGTTTTTTCAACTTGAAGGAGCAAATGGAGAAGGAAAAGGAGGCAGGAGTACTAGGCATATATCGATATGCTGCCTTAAGCTGATCAAAAATAAAGGCAGGTAAAAACTGAAGAAATAACCAAGAGGCATCTGGCCAGCTACTATGAAAAACACAATTCTGAACTAAGATGAGTCTTGGCCTGTTCTTACAGGGCTAATTTTTAGTTATTTTTATTCTCTTTAATTTAAAAATTATTTCTTGTTTACAAGCATGTAATAGCTACATTTGTTTTTGAAAATAATGCCCTTGAATTGAAATATCTAAGGTTTTTTTATGGTGAATAATACAGTAAGGGTTTGGTAGTAACAAACTCTGACTTTGAAGACTCTAAACTAAGACTGTCTAGCTGCTTGTGTCTCTCTAGAAGTAAATGATTGGCAGTTGGACATTAAGGCAGCGGAGAGGGCATCTTGGATTTAATTGTGCATCCATGCAGTGGGTTGCCTGTTATGTTGGATTCAGAATCAGCTGGAAATTATAAATCCAAAAGATTTAGTTTGTTCCAAAGTGAGGGGAGAGTCAATATACAACAATTAGTTGCTAAAAGCAACACCTGGAAAAAAACTGACAAAATCTTCAATTTGTTTAGTAGCCAAGGGATTTGCTCCTTTCAAATCATTTTTACCAGTTATAGGAACCTGGTTTTTCATCTCCCTCTTTTAGGGAGTAAGGGGGCTTTTCCTCCCCCAAAATCATACAGGACTGTAAATTAAGAACCAGCAAACAAGTCTCTTTAAAGCCCCTGTCCCACTGCACTTACGGATGCAAAGAGGATGTAAAACCTTAAAAAAAGTGTGCCATCCATTGGAAAACGCTATGCATCCGTTGTGTACTCACTGCATACGTGTTTCATGTTAGTTTCAGTTATGCTCTATCCCTTGAGCATCCGATCCACTGAGATTTCATTCGCCGCAAGAAGTTTTTGAGCTTGCCCACCAAACCTTTGTGGAGCGGATGAACTTTCCGTCGCGTACGATGTACATCCGCGGCATACGGGAAACAAATGTTCTCTGTCCATTATCATCTTGTGTAAACATCCGCTGGTATCCCTCTCTGCATCCTCTGGCCATCCTCGCAACTCACATCCGCTGCAGCGTGAAAACGGAAAGAGGGAGGAAATGAAAGGTGCACAGACGTCTACACAGCGTTTAGTAGCATGGAAATAGAAAGGATGTAAGTGTATGCATCTCATATATAAAGGATTAAAAACGGACAAAACGTTTGTATCTGGGATGTAATCTCGGATATTTAGGATGTCTGCAGTATGTCTAGAGTATGTAGAAGGACACCTAGCGGACTACCGAATATTTTCCTATAAAAAGGGGAGGAAATCATCTGGATCTCAGTATGAGTCCAGCAGCCGTGGTGGTACAGATCTCTGCACCTTGGTCTTGGTCTTCCACATCATCAATGATCATGGATCATGACACAGTCCGTATGGTAGCTGCGATCATTCATCAACAGAAAACAAACCTGTTCAGACTGTTTTCACCTTTTATACAGAAGGAAGAAACGGAGAACGTCTAAGAGCAGTGTGGGTCGAGGATGGATTCGTGAGAAGAATGAAGTTTGGACTTTGTATGACCCCAGTTTGATGGTGGAGCTGAGGAATGAAGACACTCGTGCATTCCATCACTTATCGAATGAGATGCCACACAGCTATGTTGGACGAACTTGTAGAGCACATCTGAGACCGCAGGTTGACCAAGCCAACACCAACTTCCCTGCCAACCTGGACCCCTGAGGACTGAAGGTGGCACTGACTCTGCGCCACCTGGCCTCTGGAACCACATACAGAAATATGCAGTATGCCGTGGAGTGTGCCACACAACAGCATCAGCAAAGGGTCAGAGGAAGTGATGCAGGCCATCATCGAAGAATACGTGAAGGAACTCCCTCAAGTGCCCACCACTGAACAAGGGCTGGAGGAAACTTGGCAAGAAGAATGGTATCAGAGGTGCGAACTTTCCCAACCACGTTGGAGCCATAGATGGGACAGCACGTGGTCCTGCCAAAGCTCCAGCGCAACTCAGGGTCCACTTTTTTTCAACTACAAGAGCGGCTTCTTCAGTTCATCCTTCTTTGCCATGTTGATAGCTGACTACAAGTTCAATGTACATCGATGCTTCAGGCAACGGTCAGCTTACAGAATGGCTAGGTATACAAACGCAAGTGAACCTCAAGGATGGGCTGGGAACGCAACCTCATCATGGGGTTTTTTCCAGAATCCAAGACCCCCCTGCCCAATGACACACCAAGATGTGGCCTACCTTCATATTTGTGATGGACGACCTTCCCCCTCAGAACCTACCTCATGAATACGTACAGTTCCAAGATGATAACCTCATCCGTAAGAGAGGAGAATCTTCCAACACAGGCCTGGTCCAGGGCAAGACGGGTTGTGGGAGTAACGCCCTTTGGGCATTCCCTGGCCAACAGGTTCCCGAGAAATACTTTCTCACCACCATGCAGCATCACCAGAGGACCGGTGGAAGGAGCATCGTGGGAAGCTGTGCTGCCAATCCTACACAATCTCATGCCGCACGCTGCTACCCAAGTTTGCCAGAAAGACTTGTGGAAACCGTCAACAAGGGGAATGGGGACATGGAAACCTGCGTGAATGGAGGCAAAGGACTAACCTGAATAGACACTGGTGGATGTGGCCAGGCCCCTACCCAACAGAGCTTCCACGTGAAGGAAGAAGCAAGCGCGCAACCTTTCCTGCGAACACTGGTGGCAACTTCCCAGCTGAGCAGTGGGAGTGGGAGACAGGATGATAGGATGATTAAATGGATGCCTTCCTTGAGCTGTTCCGCATAAACCATGATGAGATTGTGCCATGTATGTGAAGTTGTCCCTACAATGAACAGGCATTAATAAAGAGCTTTTGTTTATTTTTAAAATGTGTTTGATCAATGAATAATTGTTAATTGAATAATAAAGGTCCATTTGTGGCAGCAGAAGGGTACGCGGGGACATACAGGTCCCACTATGTGTGCCCACTGGCAGGTTTTCTATCCCACAACTATTCCTTAATCTATCTCACTAAGCATGAGCCAAAGGCATTAAACCAATTTATTAAATTTTCACCAACCCTTTGCTAAGGTAAAAAAAATGAACCAAGTGTGTTAGCAAAGATAACCTTTATTAACTGTCCTTAGGCACTTTAATGACTTTATTAAAAAGCCCCAAAATGAACCAAGTAAGTGGTCCTGAAGCAAGCATATACTGGAACAATATATACAACTCCCAGTCTCTGACACTATTCATAACCACCCTGGAGTCGATGTCCATGGTCCGCCTCTCAGCCTGTTAAGCGGGCCAGGGGACCTGTGGGAGGTTGGGCTGTGGCCTTGGGAGGCTGGATGGTCCTGGAGGCCCACCATTGGGGTGCTTGGGCCCTCAGAGAATGCAGCAGGGGAAATTTTTTCCTCTCTAGAAAAAATGTTTCAGGAAGCTGGGTCCTGTTCAGGAAGCTGTCCGAGAGCTCTGACTCAGTCCGTGAGGTTGAAGGGCCCCTTCATCAAGGACGCATGAAATGTGAGGCCAACCACAAGGACGATGACAGATTGTCACGATTGACGGGCGTTTTGCCTGTGGAAAGTGGGGGGCTGTTGGTCTCTGCGCTTGGGTGAGACGGACTGAGTCTGTGGCGGTGCGATGACCTGGGCCCTGGGACTCGGGAACGGTTCTGGTTTTTGCTGTGGGGGAGTCCTGGTAGTTTGTTAGTCTTGGTAGAGTTGAAAGGGGGCTTGTTGAAGCCGTGGAAGGGTGTGTCGCCCTGGGGTGGAGGAGCAGACCTGGACTGGGTTGGAGCAGGTTAATCATGGCCTTTGAGGTGTTGCTGCAGAAGTGCTGCTTTATCTTCTCCTGA